>JAPYMA010000650.1:0-99782 GCA_035041965.1 Anisakis pegreffii | reverse complement strand
TAGTCAGTGAATGCAATCATGTCGAATGGTTATTTTATAAACACTTTTTTCGCTAACTTTCGCCGAAACTGATATAAACTTCTAGTTGTCATCGCTAGAACTTCTCACATTCCTTGAGTTGATTGATGCTTAAAATGAATAATTTGCACAGAATTAATCCAATGTCCAGATAACCTCGTTTTGTTTGACATTTAATTGAATAACGAACGTTGACAAAATACTTGATACATAAATGAAACAATCAGACAATAACTATTCAAAGGTTTTTGTCGTCATTAACATGTTGCCATTCTTTTTGACTGAACCAGAAGTGGTGTATAATTTTTCGTCGTTCTCTTTTTGTGTTGGCCACTGAAAACAAAACCGCCTCATAATTAAATTCAATACGTTTTTGATCGAGTTTCGAAGGATGAAACCGAGAAATTATGCGTTCTCCTCCTTTATAATGCTCACTCTATCAAATTGTTGACCGCACAATGCCTTTTCACCATAGCAGCATCTCAGACAGCAAAGCATTCGGCGTCAGACATTGACTTCTTGAACGCTACCAAAAAAATGCACTGACCGCATATAACGATCACATGAAAAGGTTGCATGAGCTAGAGTAATAGAACAGAAATCATTAATTGCTTATCCATTTTCCTTCGCGATGCTATAGAAGTATGCACTGCAAAATTCATCGAAGCTTTCAGAAAGATCATTTTCAAGCCATTGAACTTTCTCACTTTGCATAATAAGCAAATGGGAAGAAGAAGGATTGCGGTGTGAGATGCGAAAGTGAAGAACTGACTAATAAATTAAATTCCTACGTAAAGGACAATAAAAAAGTGTTCACCGCATCAAAATGCGACGATATACTATTTTGATGTTTTTTGTGTTGAACGACATAACCACCGATCGAAATTACAACAGCGCAAATGACGATAATTCCATATTCGAGAAGCAATACAACGAGCCAATAGGGTTTACGTAAAAATTCACTGAGCCACTGCTTACAGTCCATATCTGCCATCTACAAAGATAATAGTACTCATTCAATTGGAGGTAATCGATAGCTTATGAGAAGGTGCAGTTCATAACGATGATCAATTCAAATTGAAAGACTCGAAGAGAGGATCTGACAAATGAGAAATGAAGTTGAACAATTCCAATTCGGCAGCAAAAACCAACGTAATTGCCGCGAGGACCGCATTGTCGCTCGATGAGATCAGTTGAATTGCGATAAGGGATGTGACAGTGAAGAACTGGACTGATAAAATCGCAAAACGTGTCTTCGTAAGGTATATGTAACAATATAATATGTATCGCTTCTTCCAGGTGGCCACTAATACGAAGCATTAACATTGTACTCAGGAAAACACCACTGAAGAAAATAGTGACGCACAGAAAAGAATATCCCTGAAAACGGACCGTTTGATATAAGTGTGATGAACAATGCATTGAAAACGATAATTCTTCGTATGTTCACTTTATGTCACTCATGATGATTAAAAAATTATTGTAGAATATGACAGTTGGATTTGGCATACTTTTGAGGAATCACAGATGCTTGTAAGTACACTGCAACTCTTCTCTTAACTGAATAACAAAATTTACATCCCAAGAGAAATGTAAGGAGGCAAATATTATGTGTGTTCTTTTTGATTCGAATAAATATATTCGACTTACACAAGCGAAAAGATTGTTGCGTCGATTGAGACCAGAGAACAATGCAATGAGGCATAATAATAACTGAATGATTGTCGTTGGAATGCTAAACTCCAGAAAGCGACAGTACTGAAATTGTAAATAGCTGCGAATAACTGATCTATTACATTCCCTATAGATCTGAATGGCTGAAACTGTGAATACATGAATGAATTACATCATCAATGAATGAATAATGAATTATACATCATTCGGAGTTTCAGTACAATTCGTGTTAAGAAGAGCAGTAATAATAATGACAATAATCAAAGTAAGCACCCAAACAATTGGCATCGCTGCTTCCCTGTAATCATTTCCCATTGGTAAATAATCATTTACCGTGCACAAAGGACTAGCGTCTGATATCTGAAAGCAAAACGATTGTTTGCATTTGTTGCTTCTGTTCACTGATACGTTATGGATATATTTTCACCGTTGCAATGTTCAGCTTTCATTGGTTATAAACGTTATAAACCTAACGTTGTTATAAACCTGTAACGTTGTTATAAAATAGCAGTTATAAACCTAACGTTTATAA
Organism: Anisakis pegreffii; assembly: GCA_035041965.1. NCBI lineage: Eukaryota > Metazoa > Nematoda > Chromadorea > Rhabditida > Anisakidae > Anisakis > Anisakis pegreffii. The sequence continues at coordinate 97,558 of JAPYMA010000650.1, read as the reverse complement.
CTGCTATGTCTCGTTTGTTGTGAAGAGCGCAGAAATCCTGAACCAAAACGATTGACACCAATAATCTTATTGTTGGAAGTGCAACGGTACCAACATCACTTCAGCGATTTGGTAAATGAGAACAGCTCTGCTTGATACTCTTCGGTTTGAATACTGCTAACAAAAATATTTCTTGGAATATCGATCTGTCCATTCGTTCATCTCTTCTATTCAAAGTTCATTGCCTTTAGTTCAGGGATCTCCATGGGAGGGGAAATTACTCATTTTTGGGTAATTTGGGGGTGTCAGGAGGGTAATGGGGGGGGGATCGGGAAATCAGTTCTGACGTTATGTGCGGAAATAGTAAATTATTATAGCGGTAGGAAGGAGGGGTAATAACGATCTGCCAAACCATCGAAGGTGGTAATGGAGTACTGAAGCATGGGGACCACTGCTTTAGTTAGTCAACATGCGTTCTGAATATGTGAGTGCATCAGATGTAAACAGTGTTGGATTCATTTGAAGTGAATTTGTGTGATTCGCTTGTGCTTATAAGCAACTGAATAGAAGAAAGAAGTTATATTTATACCTGTGTCATAAACAAGAAGATATTAAGAGCTGTTATAGCGCCAACTAACGACAGCAGTAAAATAGAGACCTTCGAGTAGATGAATGATGAGATGCAACCTGAACGCATGTTTTGATACTTCGATCCACCCCATTGTTCACTGTTGATCATCTTAAAATTCCTGCGTCACAATTTTAACATATAAAATGATTAGGTCGTAAACGATATTGCTGGCAAATTCATTTGGTTCCGAATATGGTACAAATAAATAATAACTTCGGTTGGTCACACAAGATATAATGTGTTAACGCAATGAGGTGCAAATTATTGCAAATTAATTGCTATTGAAAGCCACCAATAAATTTCTGGCTGGCCTAAAAAGTCTATCATGACGACTGCGAAGTTGGTTCAGTCGAGACTTTAAATGCATGCTTGCTTTGCATAATTATTTACTGGTACATAGTTTTTAGTTTTTCGCGGTATTCATGCAAATGGATGATGGAGAAGAAGAATGACATGTCCGGATGCAGTTCAGTTGCTTTTTGAGTGGAGCTTTTGTAAGAAAATCTGTACTGTTCCATCTGCAAACGGATAAACAAGTGGACGTTTCCTAATTTTCGCTATCATTATTTATCACTGTGAATGCGGATTTTATCGGAGTCCTAACCTCTCAGTTCCAATGGATGTTTTTTTTAAACAGAATAAAATACACACCTTGGATAATCAATCTTGGAGCACATCACAAAATCAGTTGCGAAATATAATAACGGTGTGAAATTAAACACCCGTTGCACAACATTGTATTGCATAAACGTGTATTGAAAGCTTTTCAAACAACATCAATGTTAATTCAAAGATACAATCATCATTTTAAGGCGGTACATTAAGTTTTCTCGCAACTATTGCCTACTTTAGCATGACTGTTACAGTCAAAACACCGTTTAACTGTTACATTCAAAACATCCTTCAAAAATAGCAATCTTGCCCTTATTCATCGGATGCAGGAGGAAGATGATATCAGAAGGAAAATAGGTCAAAATAATCCTGGAAAGCAGAACAACGTTGTCGATTCCATCAAAAAAATTTCAGGTGACCAGCGATCTTTTGTGGATGGGCGGGCGGGAGCTATATAAAAATTCAGTAGAACATTGATTGGAATGCTTGTTAAATTCATTACCTCAGTAATAAGTCATATGATGACGCTTTGTCCAGATGCCAAAATATATGATGTCTGGAGAATCAGTCTCGTAAAATTACAACTGCATTCTAAGCTGTTGAATCAGATCTTCATAAGATACAAAAAGATGTCTTCGGGCATCTGCATTGATCTGGTGTTTAACACGTGATAAACGAAAAACGATTGTAAGTTAAAATCTCGCGCATAATTTACTCACGACAACAATTCCAAAACTTTTTGCAATCCTAATATCCTGTTTAGTTTCCCTCTCGCTTCGAACTGAACTGGTTTCCGTTATTCAACGTCGCTGAATGACGATACGTTCGGCAAGAAGATGCTTTTTCTCAATGATTTTTTGGGGGTGGCAAAAAATTTGGCCGATGGAAATTAATCGGCTTACGCCCTTTCATTTCTTTCTTCGAGGAATGGAAATAATATGGCGGCTTTTAAATCGCATGAAACATCTATGGCTCGCTGTGAACTTTGCGTTCATTATATGCAGGTATTTTTGTATCGTGGCTTCCAGTAACGACAACGCTTTATCATGAGGCATTTTTCAGTAACCAATTACGTTATGTCGATTGACGGTTTTGTTCATTTTTCAGAGGCGTGAGGTGTTTTTCCAGTTCTTCGCAAATTTTTCGTCTTTTTCTTGATGAAGATGATAATCTCAATTGTTTGGGACCCATTGTTCTGTCATACGACAGAAGCTCACTTTTCTGATAAACGATCACCGATACAACTGCAAGGCTCAGAATAACGCTGAAATGCACATTTCTCGTGTCTTCTCATATTCACTGATGCATCTATCTTCCTATGGTGTTTGATGTCGATATTTGTACCACAATTTTTTAAAACCAATCGCACAGAATATTCAAGTCGTAAATGAAACACAAATGCGAGAATATGAGCACAGAGCAATATGCTGAGTACCCATTTGATCGCCAAAATACGCTAACTGTGATTGGCCAAAAATTTGCACGACAGGATTACTCTTCAAGTTGAATGTCTGAAACATTGTTTCTCATTGGAGTTAAATAACCCCTTGTGGGGTAATTTGGAAGGAGAGGGAATAACTGAGGGTGTAAATGAACTTACTGATAAATTTCAATTTTTTCAGTTGTGGTTTTTTAGGTTTTTTTTTCGTTGTCAATCACTGAGGTTCATATTCTTTCTGTAATTGATGAATGAAGTTCTGAAAATACTTGTTGTATTCCGGATAATTAGTTTCTTTCACGCTGCTGGGGAATTTCCGGACCGGTTTCTGACTTGCTCCCGACGTTATGTGTGGAAATGGTAAACTCTTGTAGTGAGGTCGTGGGGGGGGGAGGGGGAGGGTGGAGTAGTAACGGCTTTTCAAACCATCGAAGGAGGTAATGAAGTGAAGCTTCCATGCGTGAAAAACATTGGTCAAGCGGATTTACCAGCGCCGGTGTTGATAAATTTTCCTACTACCAAATAACGTTTAGCGCCACAGAAAATACATCAGACCAATTTGTATTCCAATCTTTAGCAATTCATAGCATGATTTATGCGTATTTTAATATTTCTTACCTATTTATGTGAATTGGCTCATCACTTGTGAGTTCACCAAATGTAGGAAATTATGTTCTAAAATTTTTCTCTCGAAAGGGAACCGCTAATCTTCGAAGCCGATGTAAGTCGTAAGTGGAGGTAACACAGTAAATGCCGTCGATGAAGGCTTGCATAGCCATCGAATTATTCCAGTAAAATGTAGCACTAATTCATGTGGTAAGCAAGCATTGTCTTCGAGAAAAGTGCAGCAAGAAGAGCGCAACAATGAAAATACGCATAGCGCAAATGATTATGAAAAAGACTCTAATAACCATAACTGTATCAATCGAATGTACGTTGTAGAACAATCCGCAATCTTATCAACTGATTTATATTACGTATACTACTTTTCTCTTTTGATGAACCCGATCAATAAGAACAATTATGTACGCATGTTTTCGGCTTCGAATCATACGAACTGGATAAGACACATGTCATTCATTCATTCACAATATCAGAATGTTTTAGAAGTGTCATGAAATCGATCAATCACTTCAGTTTCAAATAGATGATACTTGAAAGAGAAGAAGAGATGGCCATCGAGCGTTTTAACGCAATTCCTAACAATCATCACTTCCTGAACAAACGCTTAGGATCGTAGTTGCTATGGCAAATGGCACTAAGAGGTTAATCTTTTCAGTGATCAAAATTTCATGGTGATGTTTTGAATAGCGAATAAAGCTTGGCACCATGGAAAAAAATACGAATGTCATGAGAAGATAAAAAGTGGTTTCTGCAGAGACGAAGCAATGGAAATAACTTCTAAGAAACGCTCTTAATGGTTTCCTTACTTCACTAACAAACTCGACAGAACGTAAATTAAGGATAATTACATGTTAAGCACACAGTATCAAAACACATTGCGTGACGACGGTATGAAGCTATGGGCTGTTTGTTTTCTTAATATTAACTACCCCTCAATGCAGGAATTAATGAAGATTACCAAAACAGAATATTTCAGAACAACGAATTGACAAATCCACGGCACTATTCTTGGTTTTCACCTTCATACGTTGTCATAAACGAAAAATTGCTGGATTTCAGCACAAATTTCGTCACACAATAAGCTCCCAGTGATCACAAATGCCAATTGAAATTGTACTGAAGCACGAATTCCAGTAATTGTTCGCTTAATTGGCTCGTCGTTCTCTTGCTTAATATGAATCAACAAACAATTACTGGATAGACAATTAGCATATATTTGACTTTATGCACTGAGGCTCAAAATAATTGCATGGTTAGCTCAGTTGTTTTCACATACAACGTACGAGAAAGCATAAAGAATATTGACAAAGTTAATTTGAAGCAAATGAAAGCCATGAATAATAGGGTGGAGTTACTCAGAGCCGGAAATTTTTCAGTAGTCATGATATTTTGCATCTATTGATGAGATTAAAAATAAGCTTGCTTTCATTACGTTTATATCAAACTACTGCATAAAATTCTCAATAAATCGATAAAGGTGAATATATGAATACCAGGATGGCAATTATGGAGAAATATGAAGTTTTAAGAATAGCAGGTTCCATCCCATGAAAAGATGCTGTTCGGTCAAGAACCAATTCAAGTGAAAGTTCACTCCCTGGAAGCGGCTCCGTGAAAAGTCATCGAAAAAAATTAAAGTGAAAGGTCGTGCCATCTAGTTCCAAGCTCAGGTGCCTCAGGCAAAACGTGATCTGACCCCGTGAACTTCCAGAGTAATGCTTTTGAAGCAAACTTCCAAAGAAGTTGTCTTCAGGTAATAAGGCACCTTTTTTTTGATAGGTGAAACCTTCAAACTTGCCTAAAGACGTCTTGCCTAACGCAGTTTGCCTAAAGACGTATTGACTAACGGACACTTTGCCTAATGGAGTTTACCTAATGGCAATTTCGCCTAATGTCATTTTGCCCAATGGGTGTGCGAGATTGTTGAGCGCACCCGTTGGGAATGTTAGGAATGTTATGAATGGGTGCGTTTATTGGCACTGTTGCTGTTTTGCTCCCGAAACGTTAACAGCGAGCAAAAATTTTTCTAAGTCCGAAAGAGAACGCTCTCTCTTAGCACTTTTCCGTCTGCTTCCATTACGAACATCGCGTGTATCGCTCACTATATCCGTCTGACGGCTGAGAGAGTTCTTTGAATGGAGATGATGGAGAGACAGAGAGAACGACAAATTGGAGATAGTATGAACACTATACAATGCAACAGAATTATTAGTGATTACGTATGCTCAGAAAGCATCGTTCAATTGATTCACGAAGATTACAGTAATCCGTCATAGTGAAGGAATCTGTTTTACAGAAATCGGTTATAGTAAAGAAGAAATGAATGAGGACCTCGGGGTCTGGTTTTATGGTTTGCTTAGGTAACAGAAATGTGACCAATTCTTTCACAAGTTACTATATAAAGCTTTCGGAAGCTATGGAAACATCAGTTTTCGTGCGACGTTATGGAGCAACTTCGTGGATTCACGTTTAGCGACGTTCTTACCAAATGCGCTATGGACGACGAGGAGTTCGAAGAATGGTTTGCATCACTTGGTTTGATGCACGGCAGAAATGCTGTTCTTGCCTGTGAGTGTGGTGGAGAGATGAAGATGTCGAGATGTGGACGAAGTAGGGTTTACCGTTGTAGAATAGAAGGCTGCAGGAAGGTGGTTGGTTATTTAATTGGAACTTTCTTGGAAGGCAGTCATTTAGCGCCGAAGGAGGTGTTTCAGCTTTCCTATTATTGGTGTTTGGGAAGACTCCATTCAAAGCATTTTGTGGATCCGGACACTGGGGCGTGTACAAACGGAGTGGAGTCGATGTGGCAAAAATTCAAGATGAAACACAAATCGAGGTTCGGCACCGATCGCGGGTTATTGGCGAGCTATGTGGAAGAATTCGTTTGGAAAAGAGAATTTGGAGGGAACGACTGCTTGTACAACTTGTGGCAGCAAATCGCAGAAATGTACCTCATATGAAATGGGGCAGGAACAGCGGATCTTAAACCAAACGGCCCTCTTTAGGGCCACCAAAAATCATAAACCAAAACTCGTGTCATAATGTTCACTTCAATGCATTCACCACGAGAAATAATGCAGCTGAGTAGACGCGAAATGAAATTGTAGTACGACACAAATGAGAGAGAGGGCGAGACGAAATACAATAAAACAGAGATGCGCTGTAATCAATGGACGCAGACAGTGGCATTCATATGAGAGATCTTGGACTTAGAAAAATTTTTGCTCGCTGTTAACGTTTCGGGAGCAAAACAGCAACAGTGCCCGTTTATTAATAAATAACATGTTTTATTCTAATGGGAAATGTGTTGTGTATGAAACCAAACATAGTTCCTTGACTTTGATTTAAGCCATCAAAATCACCAACGTTAATATGTACACGTGTTCTAATAATAGCCACCAGATGAACATTCCCAATATGCTCTGAACGGGTGCGTCTAACGATCTCGCACACCCATTAGGTAAAATTGCCATTAGGCAAACTCCATTTGGCAAAGTTTCTGTTAGACAAAGTGTCCGTTAGGCAAACTGTCGTTAGGCAAAACATCTTTAGGCAAATCGTCTGGTCACGTAACCACTTGAGCCTGATTGTGGGGAAAAAAAGGCAAACTTTCTTGTTGAACTTTTTCAGGACAATTCATAGTGGTAATGAAGTAGAAACAACTGAACGATGGCACATGAGTCAACACTAATTGAAATTTAAGCATGATTGACGACATTATCATCTCTGAATTCAGTTCGTTATCAAAAGAACAGAAAGCGCTAGTAACGCTCGCATCATCAGATGCGATGTCTATGCACATCACATTTGTGTCGTGTGCTTTCTTGCTACATTCAGTGGCTACGTAAGTGCCGTCTAATTCGAATATCAGCAAGAAGAACTGATTGAAATGCCATTCATTAGTCGAGGTGAGTGCATCATTCAGCGATGTGATCGTATAAGCTTCATAAATGCGATGCATTGTGAATAGACCTACCCAACACATTATGATGTAAAATCGAATCATTGAGATAGTGGAAATTGAACTGAACAACGAATTCTCAATAGAAAAAAGAAATATGCAAAAGCATTTTCTTCCAAAACAGATGAAGCTGATAGTTTTGATTGCGTGACATTTTGTCTGTCGCCAAAACGCTTGAGGGTGTGTTGCTTAACGCGAGTAATGTGAAACAAATGATTCAAATAATACTTTTTAAGGCACCCACAGTTATTTGAAAGTTATTTGAAAATGGATCTTCAACCAAGAACATAAGATCTTGTTCCAGTATCCAGTATGAAAAATAAATAAAAAGTGCCAATTTTTTGCAATGCTTGACTTCGCACAATAATGGGCAGAAATATGCCCATTGTAAGTGATGAATAAATGAATGAAGCACTTAAATCAGCTGCATTCAACGAGACAACTGAAGTCGAAAAAGATGTGGATTCTGAATGAAGACATTTAGAGGATAGCATAACAATGAATCTGACGCTGAAAACGATTATGTTGAGCACATCAATTGTTAGCATCAAATATTTTTACACATTCTTCTCGATGACTCGTAGTCAGATCATATGGTACACAAACAAACACACAATCTAGCGTCATAAATATATCACTGTTTAGACACTTCTATCACTACAGACAAGCATATCATCATCTATCTGCACATCACCTACACCTTTCACTCTTTCTGCTCCACTTTACAATGACTTTTCAATTTTGTTGCTCACACCAAACGTATGCATAAATTCATTTTTAAGATTTCATTATAGATCAGAAAATTTTCATTATAGATTAGAAAAGTTTGCATTTATTTCTTTAGCGACTACCTGAGGGCACAACACAAATTGTAGTATAGGTGCCGTTTTCAGATAATGCGGTATGCACATAGGAATATGGTTCCTGAAAACATTGTCTAGCGTTAGAATCAAGCATCAGAAACCCTCTGTTAAGCATAGGTGAGTTTGTCTTCGAGTTTGTGAGTAAACTTCGTTGACGCAAGTAGAAAGCGCAAATTGAATTCACAGTGCTTGCTGGTCGAACATGAAATGTTCTCAACTTCACCGTTTTTCTCGGTAGTGAAAGAAAGTCACTGGTGACACCTGTATGTTTGAGTGTATCAAATTCAATGCACAATTCTAGGTGTATATCTTGAGAATATAAAAAAATATTCATACTAGGTTGGCTGACCGTCCATGAGTATAAAGCATTTTTGCATCCTTAAAAAAATGAACTATCCTCTCGATCTTTTGTGTCTGGTGTTGTTTCTATTTCTATTTCACAGTTTTGACAAAATGCTTCATTCTATTCTGTCCTGCCCTACTGTTGTTCTCTTCTATTCTATTCTGTGCTGCGCGTCTTTTCTTGGAACTGCTCTCTTCTATTCCTTGGAATAGAACGGGAACACAACAGGAATAGAGCATTTTGATTGGAATAGAAACATCACTATTTGTGTCATTAACTCAAAAGTTTCAAAGTTTTCCCTTCTAGCGATGATTGATTTTAGCGATGCAAAAATCTTGTGTATGGCATAGAAGAGGAGTTATGCAGCGAAAGGGAAAAAGCGCTCGCTTGTAAGCAAGCATACTCGCTGAGAAATAGATGTAATGCTCTTTCGAACTGATTCAACAGGTTCATGCATTTTTCCACATCAATAAGACATTCATATTCACAGCCAAATCAATCGCACTTGATAGACTTGTACGTATGTACATTATTGAATTTTGATGGGCATCTATTGTGATTAGTGATGTCTCTATTTCGCACTTTTGGCAGAATGTTCTATTCTATTCTATTCCGCTCTTAAACAGCTCTATTCTATTCGGCCGTTTGAACTGTTCTATTCTGTTCTAAACTGTCCTATTCTGTTCCCTGAATCAGAAAAACAGCGCGATAAAAATTGTGGTAATTAGGGTTGGAGAGGTGGTTTTTTGACGTTTTCAATGCAAAACGGAAAAGAATTGGGGCAGGTGAAGGTTCTCTACGCATTAACTTGACAGCTTTTGACGGTGATAAGAGGGAAAAAGCGGAGGGTTCCGGACTTTGTTAGTGAGCTTCTTTAAGGAATAGAGGTACCGTAACCCTGAACCATTGAATGCAAATTCGTTATGACGAGTGAGGATTAGCCATTCCATTCCATATTTAAAACATTTTACCTAGGTGAACGACCCCGCACGTACATGCCCTCCATTGTTGGTAAGTCCGACTTATCCCGAATGTCATTTCGAGCGCAGAAGATCTCAATGTTTTGCTCCCAAACTGATGCACAATTTCTCATAGTGATGAATCTGGAATGAGTTGTTGTTCAATTCGACTCAATTCTTTCGAGCATAACCCCTTATTGAAGCATGAAATGAGAACGATTTCTGTGATAGACTGCTCCTAGAGTCAAACTACGATCAACAACTGAAAATAGGGTTGATGCAGAATCAGACTCGCATCTTTCAGTTCTTAAATGAGGGAATTTTTCATATACAGCCTTTAGCAGATTTCTGAATTAACCACGATAACTCGGTCCTGATGAACTGAATCGCCTCTATTTGACGGCCTTTTTTCTCTCACTAATGATATCGAACATTATGTTTTCTGGCGAAGCCGATCCACTAAAAGCTATCAGCACCTAATTACTTGCAAAAAATTTCTCCACCATCCTTGTAGAAGCCTCAAACATGCTTAGACAAAATAATAACAATAGTTATAATAATAATATTAATAATCATAATAACAATAATAACGATAATAATAATACCAATAATACTAAAAATAATCGGACACATTTTCTGTTGATGAAAATAACCATCGGTAACGTCACATTAAGCCTAAAATAATAACAATGGGAGGAAGTGCTACGCGAACAGAAACGACTGAAAAAATACTTTATTTGCAAATATAATACATAGTGAATAGCTACAGTACCGAGCAGAGTTCAATTAATTAATTCGATGAGGTTCGTCGACAATACACGAAATATAATTAAGATATACAATTAACTTTAATGCAAATGAATTATACTGAAGCAATGTTTATCGAATACAGCTATATGATGAATTTTTACCAATCATATAATAACATGAGTTGAATACGAGGAGAACACAAATTTAGGAGTGCTTAGCAAATAAGAAATTGAAAGTCGTAAGGTTGAAGGAACCAAAAAACAGCTCATAGAATCGCGGAACAAAAACTGTTCAACCGAATAGCACCATAAAAACTCGCTCAACAATTCATACATTTGTGTCTGAGTAGAACATCGATGACTATATGTTAACATTTACCGAAGGAAAGGAAATACAAGTGTCAGTTACATTAAAAATTTTAAAGAACTGATATAATCAAAAAAACTTGCTGATAAAAGCAAGAAATGCATTCACAAAAAACACTGAGATCAAAACAGAAAAAAGTCGACTAATTCACAGATGAATAAATACAAGCGAATGGAATAAGGCTGAATTTTGAGGTGTTCATAATCATAAAACAATCAACAAAAACGAAATATTAACAACAACAAATAGGAAGGAATGAGGATGGAAGAAGAGGAAAGTAGTGATTATTTGTTACTAAAAGATGTAGTGGAGCACAATTCGTAGGATTTATTCTCGATATTGCGGGTGACAGTCAGAAATAACTGCAATCGAATGGAAAGTGTGACTGGATTCAAAGCAAAAACAGCATAAAATGGGAAGATTAAGAGAAAAGAGGGATGCTAATTCAATGAGAGGTTGAGTGTGAATTAAGAACTGTTGAGTGACGATGAAACCGTAAAATTATTCTTCAAAACTCGAATACCAAATGGACGTTGAAATGCGTACATAGTACATAAGGGGTTACACGCTTCTACAGAAACGGAGTGAAACTGTAGGGCAGCCATCGACAAGTAGGTTAGTCGTCTATAAGGAAATTCTGTATCGAAAATCTTCAGTGTAGTAGCTAAATAATTTAAAGTATCTAAATAATAGCTAAATAATTTTTCTTTTCTTTTTTCACCTCTTTAAAATCAAATTCTCATATTCATCTCGCGGACCAAAAATTATTGTCGGCGGGCCAATTTTGGCCTGCGGGCCGGGGTTGTCGATGCCTGCTGTAACGACTAGGATGTTCTTAAAAAATTTGCAACAGATGAGAAGCTCACAGTGGTGAATATAGATGAATGCATCATTCTCTAAGCATAAATTGAAGCCTTCTTCATAGGCGAAGGCCCACACCTGATAATAGGCTTGAGTATAAACTTAAATCTTAGTCTACCAAATGAATCCTAGAATGTTCGCACATTCGTATGAGTTTCGCATAAACGTGCCGTGAAACATCCTTATAATAGAAGGAAGCAAAAATATTTTGATAATAGCAGCGTTTCACAGAAGCAATAAATGTGAAATGACAATATTACATTCGGTCGTTCTCAAGAACAATTTTGAAAGACCTTTTCTGACAGAGTGCATTCACCACCACATTTGATCAGAACGAAATAAAGAACGTTTGTTCGCATCATGCCAGCATAACATAACGCTCATTGTTCGCTGTGACATCCACTTTCTCTGAACGCTCCTGTTTCTCGACAAGCATTTCCGGATCATCCGATATGTCATAGTTTCGGATTTGCCAATTACGATTTATTAACCAAAAACGGAAAAATACTCGGAATATCTGAAAGTTTTGTTATATTGAGTATGTTTCTCCCAAATTTAATCAGTTATTAAACGAGCAATCTCTCACTTAGAACTTATTGTCAGACAGTATTTTGATTCTCGATTCAGTTTTGTTTGGTTTCGGTTGCTGAAACGATGAACAGGAGTCCGCTGAAACTCTTTACTGACACCTTTCGAGTGGAAGTTAACGTCACTAACCTTAAACTTTTAATACAACGACTCGAGCTGATAATAAATGAATTCAAAGTAAATGAAAAACTTACTGAGGCTTCGGCTCGATACTGCGTAAAGACAGCAATGAAGAAGGCGATAAAAAAAAGTACCGAACATGTGATGACTGTCAGATCATCATTGTTCATCGGTGTTGGCGAGACACGATAAAGCCTTCAAAAATTACTTTTTAATGCTTAATATCATCCTAAACCTTCTCAAAAAGTGCTCTCCTAATGCCATAATTTGTTCTGCAGTACCGAATTTTGAAGAAGTTTTACTCCAATGATGCTAAAATCTTGTAAAATCTCTTAAAACATATTGCTGAGTTGATGCAGACCTTCAAAAAAACAAAAGGCATAAAATTTTCGGCAAAATTCAATAAGAATGCTCTACCAGGTTCGCATAAACTTCTGGAGGACTGAAGTGAGACTGACCTCAACGAACGATACTGATCGGTGACCCGTAGAAAGTGAACACCTAATACTGCACAAACGACCATAACCACTAAAGCGAACAAAAATACGCCATTCAATGTTACATCTTTTACGTCAATTCGGGGCACATGAACACGTTTCAACTGAAAGGAATAATCCTTACTGATAGAGAGGAAATTGAGTGAATACTACGATACGAAGCAATCGATTCAACCGATCTTTGCAACGAATAGTTTTCAGTTCGAAAAACGCACATTCATTTACCGTCCACTTATCACAGAATTTGCATATGAAGTACTCATTGTCATTTCAGATCGACTACCTAGTGTTGCAATATGCTATGAAATGAATTGTTCAAAACACTAACATCAACGCACGGATGACGTTTGTAATTGTAACCGCAGAGTTCACATCGTGGTTGTGGATACATTTTTTTTGCTGAGATTTCCAACCAATGCTACAAAAAATCGTCCACTAATAACTCAAAACTGAATAACATTTGAAGAAGAATTACCCCCAAATATTCATTGTGCAAAATGGATTAATTTATAGAATGTCACTACTAACGCGAAAATTCGGCATAAATAGATAATATGATATTGAGATAAAAGAGGGTACGTAAGTAGATCTGACAGGAATGGGCAATGGATTAGAGTGTACACCGTTTTGGACATCGACGGCATGTGTTCGATTCTTCGTCGATCCGAAATCTCTGTTGAATTTCAACGTTGTTGTTGAAAATTTGGAACACAGGTAGGAAATTGAAGAGATCTTAGTTTCAATAGCCACCATGAAATTTAAATAGGATAAGAAAAACATACAACAAGACAACCGATATGTACAAATTGCATGGTTCCTGAACAACGACATGGTGATACCAATGGATTGCGACATGTTTCGTTCACTAAATGACAGATTCGGCACACTGGTCGACCCATCGACGAGAGTGAAACGGCTTAAGATTAATCATTTAGAAATTATTGAGATTCAAAAATTACGGAATTCATGATGATTCAAAAACTATGGAGAAATAATCAGTAACTTATTAACGAAACAAATGAATCGAGTTTTCATGGGTGGTCTTTTACTTGCAGACAACTTTTTACAAGGTATATTTTAGAATGCACTGTGAAGTGCGTCATAAGGAAGTATTACTTCTGACAAAACGCTAACCACTGTTAGGTGTTAAATGTGCACAAGGAGTGGTAGTAATTAGTGGGTTAGGCATCAGTAGCGTCAGCTGCTCTTCATCACCGATACTTCTCAGTATCTGAATATCCACGATTCGATTCACAAACTTAGAAGCATTTCGCAAAGTTCAAAAATGAGGCAAAATTCGGCAAAAACATTTTTAATTTGTTCGTCTTCTGAAAGGAAAACAGTTGCTTGAAATTCATAAATACCTCTTGTTGAGTTGAGTTCTCTTTGGACGCAGAAGACTCGTCGATCACAATACCACTGCAGTCCTTATGGCTCGATGGAAGATTTGCATGTTGTTGCTGAAGCAAAAAATAATAATTCGAAATTGCAGTCAACGAAAAATACTTTTCGATTGGCTTGAATTCTAATAGTGCAATAGTGCAATACATTCTAATGGTGCAATACTCAAGTAATCGACAGGATAAAACGAAATATTGAGACAGTTTCAATTATCTTCGATTCTAATTAAGATAAAAATGAAAAATGACGAAAGGAAATCGAAAAACGAACCACAACACTTCCGACTGGAAGGGATGATGTGGAGAGAGAAGTTTTCACCATTGCAACACACCATTCAGATAAATTCTTCTCGCTCTTTGCTAACTTCACCATCCCCTAAAGGTGAATTGCTTGCATAAAGAAGATATTTGAACCTGAACTGAAACTAAAAACTAAGTCATTCAAGGAGACAGCACTCTGTCACAAGCATAGAAGATCAATTATGCTGTGTTATAACTTCCTGAGAAATTGTGATATTCATTCTGTGACCATTACATACGAAAAGAATTTTTTTCCATTTTCACTCCTTCAGCATAATAATCGCCAAAAAACTATTTCTGCTTTGATTACTGAGATTGAGCATCCAGTGATGCAGTTCAATATCCAAGAGAATAAGCTGTTGGTAACTCAATTAAAAAATAACACAAATAGTCAGCTGAATATGACAAAAGAGCGTTCATGTTTCTGCTAATGTTCGTCTCATAAATGTAACAGTAATATGATCAATCATGCAGTCGAAATACGATAAGCGCAACTGAACTGAATAACAGATGACGTCTCAGAAGAGCAACGAGAGGCACTCATTGAGTCTGATGAACGACTTTAATTATATTCGTTTGGTGTAGTTGCAACTAATAAGATTACTTGGCCTAAACATTAACCTAATAAGAGCTGTTGTGATGTTACGTATTTAAAATCAACGAACAGATTATCACTAATTTACATGAATTCAGTAACTATCTTCTTCATTAGAGTTCTTTGCTTATTTAAATTCAAATATTGAGGTAAGTTTCCATAAATTCCAAAAACTGCTCTCTACATATGACATTTTACAAACTGAAGTGAAACAATCAAAGATGCTCATGAAATTCGAATCAGCAGAACGAATTATGCGTGATATGCCGGTTTATATTTTTGCAAATCGATAATCAATGATAAATTTGTGTAAGGCATCTTTTTCTTTCAGAGTGACTGAGCCGCCAGATATATCAAAATACGATGAGTGTGGAATGACATGCACAACCTTCAGTTTCTTTCAACGGTCCTAAGCGTCTCAAACTTTTAATAACACTGAACACAGAAATGACGACTTACTTGGCTCAACGGCGCAATGTCGCCGACCCTGTTCCAATTGTTTTTTCGTGTTGACTGAATTTCTTTCTGCAGTAACAAATCACTGAACGCGATTCGACATTTATTTACATGAATAATCGACCGATGCAAAAACGAACAACAAAAAATTGAATGTAAATCGTCGTCCTTTACATGAGAAGTTAGATAGCTATATAGCAGTTGCTCGCTCTCACAGGCAGAAAATGAGGAGGGAGGAAATAAGGTGGTTAGCAAATAATTGTCAATTGATTTGGTAACATAACAGCTCAAAGATAATCCATCGCTGTCCAATGAAACTTTCAAAATGCTTGTTTAACCACAAGAAATTAATTGCTTTGATTAGTACAATGAATTCTTGAGCGCAAGCTTCTTGATCAATGAAACTAAGATGTAGCTGGTTTGTCGCTAACGCTTTGTTGCTTTCGTTTGTAAGATGTAATAGATTGCCACATGAAAGAAAATTACGCATTTTTAAAGGTGCATTACGCGACCAAATGTGAGCGCCGAGTAATAATCGCTGCTAAATACACGGCTACCGTTGATAATGACCATAACGAAGAAATCGATACCGATTGCAAGGGCAATAAGAACGATACCGAACATAAACTAAGGGAATGCACAATTCGATTTTTGATGAACAGAATGAATGGATTGATTTAAAATACATTATGCTTTTTTAATTCATTGTTTACTTTAAGAAAACATGCGACTGCAAATGGAAATCACCTTCGAAAAATGGACAATTAATTTACCATGTTTATGTTATTCGATCTTTTATCTAACAAATCAACCACTGTTCATTTGCTAAATGCATGGGAAAGAGTATTTTATTACTGATGTTTTCATGAATGAGTGAGTGCTATTCGAAATTTGTGACCAAACGAAAAAGAGCTTGATTATCATGTATGTACGTATCGTATTGTTTACTAGAAAGAAAGAATTCCGCGTTAGTATGCGATACTGATGACTGCATTTAAGGAAAATCGTCATTCCCATTTGAATGGAAAAGTTGCTCAAAAATTTCGATGAATACAAATCGATTTTTCCCACTTCTTGCTTAAGGGCTCTTCCTGACTAAATCAAGCAAAAAAGACTTTATTCGTTTATTTCGGACGAAAACCGTTTGAATGGCTAGTTTTGATTCCCATTTACACAGGCAACGTTCAGTCGCGTTAATGTGGTATCATCGTCATCATCACATCGAATAAGCGATGCATCTTGAATAAACGAACTATTTTAGCATATCGTTGCACAAAGTAAACGTCGCCACTAAATGCGTATTTGACTAGCAGTGCAACCATAGAAAATTAAGCGAAACATTTCAACATCAGCAAGAATGTTGTTAACTGCTAAGAAATTGTGAGAGAAAATAATTGTGTAAAACGTTTTCACCATAAAATGAACCAGTAGGAAGATCTTACTCAAAATGTAACAAAACAATAATTCTTTATATTGCATATGATAATACTGTGTTCAATAGAAAATATTATTGCTGTAGGTGGCTAACAAATACGTAACACATTCCAAATGAACGATCTAATCGATCACACCAGTGCGAATTAGTGATGGCAACGATGCGAATGAGGATAATATATTTATTGAAATAATACTAATTGTAAGCTTATGTTGTTGACAAAGGATTACCTGCGCAATCAGAAGTATTACGATGACGTTCAACGTTTCAACATCAAACGAACTTTTTGAATCATTGAAGGCCATGATGGATTTTCGATGGATGGATCAAGGGTCAGGGATTATGAAATGTAAGGTAGGGGATTACAGATAACCTAATAATAATTGGAGAGATAGACAACAAGGTGATGGCAGTAGTGACTGTGTTACTGATAGAAAATATGACAATGGCATTAGTGACTGTGATGAGGATAGTGATAATGACGAATGCAGTGAAAAAAACTGGGCGAGATAACATGAGGTAAAATAATAAATGAATGAAATAATTACAGCAATGGTGATAATAATATTGATGGACTGATAGGAGTAATGATTATGATTATGATGATAAATAAAGATGGTTACGGAGTAATCAAAGCGAAGACCGAGAATAAATAAATACGGAAAGGAATGATAAAATGTCAGGAAGTGATAAGTTATGAGATGAATCTGGGGGCAGAAATGCTACTTATACGCATCAATGAGTAGGATTTTGCACTGACATGCTTGCGTAGCTTTAAACAAGTACTGGATGACTGTTGCTGACAGCAGTGTTGCATCAGCCGCAAAATTAATCTCGATAGTTAAACATTTTGTTATCACTCTATTGCAATTATTTAAATTTTACAATATTTTTACCCTTGCTAATGATTGGTTGATTCGATAGGAGGGTAAGAGATGTATTGCGTTCATTAGAGGAGAGTATAATAAGATAAACAAATCATCACGAACTACTTCAAATCGTACTTAATGATTTTAAATAGCGAAAGTGAACGACTTACAAGGAGCAGCAACAACGTAAGCAGGTGGTATTCCTAG
Organism: Anisakis pegreffii; assembly: GCA_035041965.1. Classification (NCBI taxonomy): domain Eukaryota; kingdom Metazoa; phylum Nematoda; class Chromadorea; order Rhabditida; family Anisakidae; genus Anisakis; species Anisakis pegreffii. The sequence continues at coordinate 79,704 of JAPYMA010000650.1, read as the reverse complement.
AATGAACAAATCGCACATCTTGCGCCTGTCTCTCATTTGTCATGATGATTTGTGCAAATCAACTAAATGTGCATCATCTGCTTCATTTGCACGCTACTTCACTGCATTTGCGCACACTGCAGTCTATCTAATGCCACTTCGAAAACGCTTTTTTAACTGCAATTCGCAACACTTTCTCAATATACATCGACGATACCATTTTACCAAAACGTTCGTTCAAATTTCCGCATTGTGTTTTTAAAAAATCCGCGCTAAACGAACGCATGTAAAAATCGTTGAAAGTGAATGCGGTTGCAACAGTCAGTGTAAATTATTTAAGAGTATTAAATGATTACAATATCAACATCCTCTTCAGCGCTATTCGTCGACTTTGTAATCGGCACTTTCTTCTTACTCAAAGGAAGAATAAAACCAAAAGACAACTCTGTTCTACTTTCCATAAATCGTTTTCTTTTCAAATACGCTAATGCTTACAGTAAGAAATAAGAAAACAATATACTTTCCAAGAGTCTGCGATGAGCTGTCATGAACAAAATGCATTATAATAGCACTGCATCAATGCTTCATTTGAGCATATTAGTTTATTCCTAGAAATGAATCACTTCAAATGATCAGTGTTCCTAATGAGGTAGGTTACTTTATCGCTAGATACCTCAACCGTGCAATGATCATTGCTGAACATGATGACGACGCTCTCATCGCATGTTCGGTATACAATCACACCAAAGTCCTTTAATACTTGCGAATGAACGATAACAATAAACTTTTTCCACTATTCATTCGTCTGTTCTATCATTAACTTCATTAGTACTACTAATTTAGTATGAACCTTACGAGAATTATCTGTGGGTGCAAGAAAATAGATGAAGTTTAATTCATTTCATCTTTTCTGATTCATTTAATGCAAATAAAAGCTCTGAAAGGAAAAGTTGCATTGACAACTGGAAATAAAAATCAATATAACTAATGTGAAAGGAATTCATAACTACGCTGATTTCACCTTTCTGAACAAGCAGGATAAAAAACATGGAGAGTGAGAAATAATATGGAAGGTGTTTAAGAAAGTAATCTGCTACAATGCTTCAGCTGAAATAATTGAAATCAAAAATAACTGTTGTTATTTAAGAGCAGTCATGCGAGAGTTTTCCTTCATCACGAACAACAAGTGAACGCATGCAAGCATTTCATCGTAATAATTCATGCAAAAACTCAGCGCACAGAACACACAACTATCAGTATAAACAGCATCGACATGTGATTATTTCTGTCCCAAATCACCACACGAAAAACAGCTGCCACTATCATAGCGATAAAGTGCATCACCAATAATAACAATAGCACATGTCTGCGAATTCCGCTCAAAATCCAGCTCAAAAAGCGATCAGTATTACTGTTGTCCTACTAGCATAATGAGTGCAGTGAATAATGGTTCATAAGTTTACAAAAAATACACCTTTCAATTGTTTGTATATTGCTAGTTCTTACAGCAGTGCTATTATTCAGCTCAAACGCTTTTTCAAAGTATATACATTTCAGTCAAACATTTTCAGTGAATATTATCTCATTGAATAATACAACTTAATCATGATTTATCTCCATCATTATCATATGCACGCATTTTGTATTCAATTGATGAACGAGCATTCACCACCCTCCTCTTTGACGAATCCTCAGGTTAAAAAAACGCTTCGAATAAGTGAGAAATTTCTCCTACATGTGAGAAAATAAGTGAGAAGAACTAAAAGCGATTGCATTCCTTTTATCACATTCCAACTTGAGAGCATTGACTTTGCATGCTGGTTCAGATGAAAATATTTCAGTGTGTTGAAATTTGGACACATCCTGTTGGCTACACTAAATCATACTATTAATGAGTTCTCTTAATCGACAAGAATTAAATATATGTTACGCTTTGAATTTGAAGAATAATTACAAATTCAAGGAATAAAACAACATAATCGATTAATGAGCAACCAAACGACGCAACCTATATCTGTGGTCATTGGTTCGCAGTGTCGACTGATCTACACCGAAGTTATAAATAAAAGATGGCACAGATGTCTGAGAAGGCTATTTTTTTCGAATGAAATATAATCATCAGCGAATGAGAAAGCACACATAATGACTAGATGTAAAGAACGCGATAACTGATTGTGAGCAGCAAGTATTCTCCTCGACAAATCACAACACTAACAAGATGACACATCCTATTCTGGAATGAAGCAATAACTATAAATCACAGATTAATTTGCTGACATTTTCCATCAGTTTTCATAGATTTAGCATTCTTCGAATAACGACTAATCAAACACACAAACAGAAATTGATCAATTGAACACTAATCGGCTGCGATCCTATCCACTAACCACGAACAAAAAAGTTGATGAATGCACGTTCGTTTTTGACTGAAATAAGTGGTCTTTGAACCATAAGATCTGATTCCAACTTGTTGACGACAATAAACAACAACAATGACGTTCGTCGATTCACCATCAGATCGTCGCTCATCAAAACGAATACTACCACCAGTCAGCATTTCACTCACTCATAAAAACAACAACACAAACAAGTTTTTGCATGACAAGACACTATCGTTTTCCGTTCATCGACCACCGCATATGTATAACATCTACTTGATGCCTGCACCTGCAGCAAACTCGCTCTCATCCAACGACCGCTGCTGGCAGCATATACATTAGGTGAATATGTTTTCGAATTTCAATATTTCCATGGTTTCATTCCTCAGCACGATGTTTTCTGACATGAAAACACTCTGCTTACAATTTTCCCTTCAAACCATTCAGTCTGAAAGGTCGCTGAGTCAATTTGATTTTTCTACGAATCGTGAGGTACTTAAGCGTACAATCTGATGACAAGATCTCTGAACTCGATTTTTTGCCGACGAACCTTCACAGAAGCAACTTCTAATTTAAAAAGCATCACTGCGTAAGTTGAAGCCAAGGAAATTTCAAAATTTGTGCACCAAGGGTCGCTTCAGCCGAAAAAAAAAAAACAAATTGACCAAATTACCTTTCAAATCAATTTTTGGGAATTATCTTTTCGAGAGGTGGGATCTGTGGTTCTCAGAATTTTATCTTTCCTCATATTGTCACCCTAATACGTACTCATTCTTGTTGCCAATACGCAACACCACAGAGCATTGAAAGAGCTGCAAGTAAATTTTGAAAATATAATTGGGGAAAATTAATTGCTCGAAAAAATTCTTTTTCATTTGATATACACAAATTGATTCGGTTTTATTTCTAATGAACAGCAACAATTTTTTGTTTGCTAGATGTTTGTCTCAACCAAGAAACGATTAGTAAACAGCGTGATGTTCTTTGATGCGTTTGAAAGAAGCATTCAAATGAAGTAAACACAGCAATAGTTTCAACATTAAAAAGCACTTCTGTTACACTTTAAATAATCAAAACAAATTCTAGCATAGACAATCCCTTACTAGCTGCTCGCTTCGTGCACGAAAAATTAGCGGCAGAACCACAATAAACTTATATTAATAATAACAATAACAATAAGTGATCTACAAACATACAAATGGAAAAAAATAGGAGTATTCCAAGACTTCAGAAAGCGTTTCTTGTAGATGAATGTGAACATTGTATCTAGTGATGTCCTATACCACCTTTTTGAGAACTGTTCTATTCTATTCTTTTCCGCTCTAAAATGGCTCTATTCTATTCTGTGCGTTCCTCGTTTGAGAACTATTCTATGCTACTCCTTGGAATAGAACAGTAATAGTTTAACTGGAATAGAGACATCACTAAGTGTAATAAAAAATTATGATATCATCATATCATTCCTATAATTCACAGTACTTCAAATCATACAGCTGCATTATGACTTTTTTCTTTCTCCCATCCTATGAAATAGAAAGGTGATTTTCAAATCTTGGAAAAAAGTTGAAAGCGAAAGGTGATTTGATACAATTGATAAAATAAATAGAAGATTAGTTCAAAAGTGCAATGTCAAAATGATTGGATGAGACCTTCAGCAAGTATATTTGAAATGTAGAAATGAGAATGGTAAAAACGTGAGAGAAAAGTCAATAGAGGAATTAAATTCGTTGAATATTCATCGCTTCATGTATCCATTAGTAAAGCATTATCGATGTTGACTGCATGATGTTGCTGCTGCTATTGGTGATGATAGTAATATCGTTGGTTCAATCCTCTCATTCATACGTACTTAAATGGCTTAAACTATAATGCTCATCTGATGTGCGCACAGCAAGCGCCATAATAACAGATTCATTGAGCGATTGGTTGACTCCTCTCATTAAGATGACGAGCACGTTATACTCTCATAATATCCTAAACACAACAATTCTTGTCATTCGATCCATTTGCATTCATTTCTTGGTCCTTTATTAACATTCTTATTAACAACCCCAACTCTAATAACAATCAATGATTTACTTGTTTCTTTCTTTCATTTCTGCAAACGCCTTATCGTCTTTTAAATACAACGAATCGATATGGTTCGTTTGATTATGCTACATTATAAATAATGAGATCTTGTGAAAAATAATTTTCGAGAGAGAACGTTTTTATTGAGTCCCTTAGTATGATTCAGTTCTTTATTTAGGCGCTAGTTGTATCAGCTGAACTAGTTATCAAAGGATCTTACATGCAAACTTCCTTATCACTAAATATACTTGTTATCTATTCTGCAACAAATGTTTTTTGTAATGATAGCTCTGTTTTCAATAAATGATGCTTGCAAAACGACTACAATTCAGCTGTAGCTAGCTTCCTAAATGATTACCGTCGTCGAAGTTTAAATGAACGAACACGTGTCATCGTTTTATTAAAAGTATTATAATGCGCTATTGCAGAACAATAAAACGAAGTCTCAATGATACAAATGTTGAATTATGCTAATATCTGCTCCAAACGATTATTGCTGTCATTGAAAGTTGGTAATGTTGAGTAATGTTGAGTAATGAATATAGAAAATCCATCCATTCATCTACCTCATAATTAATAACGGACCGAATCGATGAACAAGAAAACAGAATATAAATGACAGCATTGAAACATCGCAGCGTTTTATTGTGGCAGCAGACGAGGACCGCTTTCAAAGAACATGTTTATACTATAGCACAATGCAAACAACGAATAAACTCAGTAGTCTCATATATGCATATAGCAGCAGATATTAGATCAACGTTCGAAAGCGTCATCAGGTAAATGTGACAGAAAAAGGGTGAAGAGTAAACAAGTGGTAACTGGAAAATACGAACTCAACAAAGTGATTAATTAAAAACTTTTTGAGCTAACATATGTTGATAGAATTACTTGTTTTTGTTCGTTTGTTCATGTTGGATTTGGTTCTATGGTGCCGAAGTCACAGAATGAAGAAGGAATTAGAATACAGGAAGCAGTCTTTTTACAGCAGCACTGACTTAACAAGAACAAAATACTCATGACCAGCGGTAAATTATTCAGAATTTAGAACGACTGGTGAATACGATAATTGTGTGAAAAATGAGCGAGTACTTTGAAAGGTTTCGTCATTTTCTCTTCATCGCAATTCGTATAGCAATTTTAATAATTTTGCTTATACATCATAATGTGACAGTTAAAATTCGAAACTTCATGGAAAAGACATACGAACGGTTCAAAGACTAACAATTTGGAGACGCGAAGAGTTTTAACAAAAAGACCCAAAAATCTAATTTGCTCCTAGCTAATACGGTCATTCTCTTAAAACGAATACCATTAATCGAATTGGACAAAAATAAGATGCCATCGAAAGAAATACGGAAGGCTTGTATAATATTATCTTCTTGTAATGGTTTAAAAAAACAAATAATCGTGTACGATGAATCCAAATCACGATCCACCACAATAAGCAAATGCATCATCGACAACTATATGATATATTATTAGTTCCCAGTGTCTGTTTATCAGGTTTTGGTTCATGATGATAGTTTTGCTCAAGGCTGAACAGCAATGCATGAGTACTGGAATGGTACGAATTCGATGAGTGGTCAAAGAGCGCAACAGATAGTCAATTGATCGAGTGATTGAAATGCAGTTCTGACTCGTGTTACACTATCAGATATTCATAGATACATGGTTGAATGGAGCAGAAAGAGAGAGGTTGACGAGCAATCACAATGAACAGTAAACGCACGAGTTTTGCAATTGAATACAATTGGAACAGAACCCATTCGTTTCTCAAAAGCTGCCCTATAAACATGTTTAATCGCATCTCAATCAAAATATTCTTGTCTTACCTAGTCTAGATGTTCAATCCAACGAAGCAGTGAAAATCGGAGAACTTGTTGAAAAATTATTCGATGAAACTTCATTATGCGTTCAATAGAAGTTGTTTCAATGCCTTATGATCACTGTTCTAGAAATGATATTTCGAATTGGCAAAATTTTTGTCTGATGATGTTCCTAAATCTTTCAGTAACTCTTTTTGGTGAAACTTTTTAATTTTTAAAGAAATGCAAAGTGATCCGGATAAGAAAACACTGTCGAAACAACTATTGATATTATGATTTTGCATAATTACGCTAAATTACCAGTGCACATATTAGCTGTATCTGCTTTCAGTCTGTTCGTTGTCTGCTCAGCGGATTATCACATCCTAAAGAATCGAATACCAATAAAACTATTTATCACCATCACAGTGTTACTTAAAATATATGTTGCTTACCTACTGTGCATTTCTGCTCGAAAAACAACTATTTTCGCCATCGAATTGCTACTGGAAACGATATGAGTAGTGGAATGATATTGAATGATGAGAAATACGAATAATTATTGTTTAGGACGAAATAATGATTTGACTGTGAAGAATATAACGGCATGAATTAAAATCGAATTACCATTGTAACTGGTTTGATATGGAGCGATTAGAAACGACGCTGCGGTTGAGTTCAATTGATGCACTCTAACGCAAAGAGCCGGCTCGGCTTTTATGCAGAGATTTTTTCTTCTGAACTTGTAACTTATTCATGAGTTCATCCCAAAATTCCGAACAGCAACGACGCCAAATTTAGCTTCCACATTGATACAAAAGGGACGGTGTTATTTGCTCTGATTTTTTTATTTGACTTTTCGATCACCCATGTTTTCCTCCTTGATTCAGTTACTTTCCATTTATTCTCTGGAATCTTCTTGGTAGTGGAATTGTTTGAAACTAAAGTTGTACAGCTTGGTCTCATTGACAGCAATATAAATTCATGCATTAACTGTTGAAGATTAAAAATTCGTAGACTATTCAACTGAAATTTATTACTTTTACCAAAAATCCTGCAAAAATTCATCATGAAATCTCAAGAATATTCCTACCTATACTCTCGACTCTCTTCTCGCCGAAATTTGCTACTCGATTTCATCGTTGCAATCTTTTCTCAATGGTTCCGATACTTCAAACTTTCAGAAGGATGCTTTACGATAGTATTCTCAAGCCCTGCACTATAATTAATTTCATGTTTTTGATTGTTCGCAAGGCATGTCCACTTTATGCATAAAGAATCCAACACAGTTACGGATCAACTTTTAAGGTATCTCTCTAACTGCATTGAAATGCAACGTTGTCGGTTTTCATTTTCATTACAACATGAATGAAAAATTTGTTGTGTTACAAAAGTTTTAGCCAATGTCTCAGATTAAATCCGAAATCCAAATGTTGAAGTAATAATTGAGATCCATAAACTAGTTACAGAAGTAAGATGACTAACTGAAAATTGTAGCAGCATGTGAAGACAAATTTTGCTAATTTTGTGGAAATCGATGGTTAAATTTAGTTGACCCTGGAATTCAATTAGATTCCAAATGGTTGGCGTAAGCGAAGAGTATGTATGTATTAATCATCAAAAGTCTAGCTTTCTGCTGTGTCAACAATGTGATGTTTGCACCTATCAATAACACTGAATACGTTGTGTTAACGATGAATGAATTGTTTGTGGTGGCAGTGGTCAACAACTAACTAAAATAGGATGGAAAGCTGTATGAAGAACGAAGGCATAATCGAATATATCATATAATGCGATGATGACTTTCTTCGTAGTTCTTATAACAATGCATTTATTTATACAACATTCATTGAACGTTATAAACGAGGCGTGACCTTGTCAAATAAATGTGCTAATGCGAACTGTTCGATGATCAATGTTGTTCGATGGTTCACTTGAATTGGCTAAGTGTGCAGAGCTAATTCATCGAGGACAATAAAAACAGTTCATCAGTAACTCACTTATTAACGCTTAATCAACTTACAGTTTGATTAACTAGCTAATAAAATGAATTTGGTTATACACCATTTCTCTGTGCCCAACGAAGAATGAATAAAGAGTTATAGAAAGAAGTAATAAATAAATAATGTAATCATAGATTCATTTGTGATTTTAACCAAATAACACTGAACTGCTAGATTATAAGGAGTGCAAAATAGCAAAAAATATTACAGCAATCAAAAACAAAGATAGGAGATGTAAGTGAATGACGGATGCATTGCAAGCGTCACGATCGTTGCACTGATATAGGAGAAAGCTGTCTGCATCTGATCCAATCCGACGACCCTCCCAGTTTTGTCCGGAGTAAGCACATTCACGCACTATACTTATGAAACCTGAAATATCATGATACCTTTGAAAGTTTGCAAGGAGGCATCTATATGAAAGGCTCAAAACAGCGGAACCTAGAAAAATTATTTTTTGCAGCAAATTTCCAAAGAATTCATTAACAGAATAAACTTAGCTTGAACCAGAAATAAATGGACATGAATTTATTGCTACGAAATAAGTATTCGAATGCATAGGGAACGTAATAGATGAGTATTTTAAGACAGTGTATTGCGTGTGCATTATCATCATGCTAAAATAATTTCAGAATTAACCTTGATTTGTTTGTTCCACTTTACGACATGCAATTGCATTCTTATTCGAGAAATCGCCCAATGTTAGCGACGGGCATGGTTGTCGAAATGTCGGTGCATATTCATGTGCACAACGAGCATCTGACAGCGAATCACATTGAAAACATTCCAGTGCAAGCACTCCTTCAACGAGCATTAAGCTCAGTGCTGAATGCAGTAACATTTCCTTGCACTTTTCAATGCTCACCTGCAATTGCATCCATCAACAATAAACATTTTTAAAATTTGCTTCAAAATTGTACATCCATGCAAGCAAGTGCAATTGCGTTGATACAGTTATACTAATCGATTGATTATAACCAAATATGTGGTGATATTTGAATAATAATCCGAAATGATGATCTGAATGTATTCGTCCATACCATGCAACGATCAGTATGCAGGTGATCATGTAAGATAAGCATACAGAACAATGAGGACTGATAAACAACGTTTAGCCACATGAAAAAACGCGAAACCTTATCACAATTCTGTTTTCTTAAATGGATCGCTTCGAAAAAATATTTCAGTTAGATGGTTCTATTTCAGATGTTACAGTTTTCTGACTTCGATGACTAATATTGACGAGCACTTAAAACGAATCAAATATTCAAAAAGGAAAATGGTCACTTCAGTTCGAAACTTAATTCGCTCGATTCAACAAGTACAAGAATTTCGATTGCTACTTTATCCTAATAATGATCTATCTCTGATACGGTTCGATATTTGAAGAATGGTTTTCGGAAGAGTTCTCTAAAACAGGAATGTTCCGATATAAGCACTTGAAACTTTGAATGTTTGTTTCCAAAAGAGAAGAAATACAAATTTAAAATGTTCGATGAGGTTACACATGAAAGGAGAATATAAAGAGGCATTGAGCACATGAATTTTTCATATCATTTTCACATTCTTCCTGTATAACCACCGTTTTGGTAACCTCGACAATTTTTTGGTACGAAAAAGCTGAACTAACATATAATCTCAATGAATAGAAGTTTGCAGTACCATACGAATGAAAAGCGAAACAATTAGAAGGATGAGGCGATCGCGACAAGTGTTCATTTCGAAACATGAAAACATGAAATTTGATCGAATGAGCGATTGTTCCAAGATCGCGAGGTTTGATAAAATCGATTTGTATCAAAACTGAATGTACTCTGCTTTTACATGAGTTGCTCATCCTAAATTCATTTCATAAACATTCATTATCATAGCCATCAGTTTTATTCTAATGAAAATCAGTTAAAGGCATTATTTACCGTATTGCTATTGTCATATATTCATCTAGCAACCCTGTTACTGAACAGTTGATGCACCATTTTCCTTGATTTGAAAATGTTCAAATTGATGAAAGTGGATATTAAGAGAACCTATATATGTGTTTCTAGTTGTTATTGAATCTTATTTGCATTAATTTTTCATATTCCGAAGCAAGCTGGAATCATCAAACAATAGTAATTTTGAAAAAAATTAACAGTTGATGGTAAAAAATCAAGTACGCTAATAAGTTAACCATAGCATCTCATACTGTCTAGTAACCAACTAAGTTATGATAGTGATGTTTCCAAGGAATAGAACAGAACAGTTCTGGAAGAAAGGACGTGAAGAAACTAACGGAACAAAACAACTGAAGGGCGGAATAGGATAGAATAGAACAGTTTGTCAAAAGTATACAACAGAAATATCGCTAGTTATGATTAGTGATGCTTCTATACCACGTTTTTGAAAACTGTTCTATTCTGTTCGATTCCGTTCCAAAATGGTTCTATTCTATTCTATCCTGTGCGTCCCTCATTTTCGAACTGTTCTATTCTATTCCATGGAACATAACAGGAATAGAACTGTTTAACTGGAATAGAAACATCACTAGCTATGATCAAAGACAGATGAAAGCGGTCATGTCACTTTTGAGCATGTCTTTGATGCGTTTTTCATGATACTGTCAAAGCACCGAATCTGTCAGTTGCCCATCTCGACGCGTTAGCAGCAGCATTACTGGCAGCTATATTCGAATCTTTCCCAGGAAACATCTTGCTAAAATTATCCATGACAATTGTTCATCAAATTATCCATTGTCATGGCAGTTTGGAGTAAGATGAAGCGAATCAAATTGGCATCAGCTCAACTTGCTGATTTTCTAATCACTGTAGTGGGAGGAACAGCCATACTGTTGACCTTCTGTGTATTATGTTTTAAATCGAATGAATGAATAGATGAACTTGGTGTATTTTGCATTTTTGTTCAGTAAATGGGTGGAAAACTTCATATTGAAGAAAAACGCTTTAATATCATACAAATTTTTGCGATGCTTCAAGTCACAGAGAACTATCAAAAAAGTGCACATACATTACTTCCACACATCCACCTTTTATACTCACCGCTACAACGCGAGCATTTAGTGTGATTCAGGATCGAATCTATTTGAAATCAACAGAAAATTATGTGATTACCGAGAAAATTTTTTGTATGAATTACTTAAATGTGGCAATCCTGATATTTCCAAACTGGTGCACCATTTATCAATAGAATGAACAAAACTAAAAAAATGGACGGTGTAATAGAATCACTGTGCTTATCGTTATAAATTTAAGATAGATCCCTGGAATTAAAAATCTTTTGTCAACAACATATATACTTTCGTGATGACCAGGAGTTTAATGAACATAACAAGCACAAATGTTAATAAGTTTGCTATGTGCACAATTGTTGCTAAAAAAATTAGTTGGATATAGTACACCGGTATTTCCAGAGTGATGAGATACCCATAAAAATGCAATGACATTTCTAGATATCAACATTTATCGTCAATTAATATCTCAAACACACAAATACCCAGTCGTATCTTCATGAAATATTCCAGTTATATGTAGACGTATGTCTGCGTGCTTACAGATAGCTTATAATTAGATTACGTCCTGTCGAAATGTTTTGATGTTGTCGATGGAAAATAAATTTACTGGTGACCATCCAGTGCACCGATAGTGCCCGTGGATATTCAAAATGCCAGATGAGGGATGAACTTAAGTTCCAGACGATCATTCATGATTCGACGGACTTTTGAGATGCAGCTAAATAAATAGAAAACTCATCATCTTTCACAGAAAACTCATCATGATCAGAGTTCAAGCGAAGGAATTCATGAATTGCGCTCAGTAACGGATGCCAGTAGCAGTTATACTCTCAGTGTGTCGATTCCGTTTTCGTTCTCACTCTTCTCACAAATAACCTCATTTTCTTCCGGAACTTATCCTTTTCATGCTGATTTAAAATTGACAAAAGTTTCGATGCTATTTCAGCAATGAATACTTTCTCCGAATGTGACTTAGGTTTAAAGCAAACAACACCAAGTCGAATAAAACTTCATGCATAACTTTTACGGAGTTTTGGAAGATTGTTTCCTGAACTAGTTTTGTTTTAAATGATAATTCAGTTGAAATCACTTCACTGTATTGTTTCAGTTGAACAGCACTTATTCCCAAACTGGTGCATCATTTAAAACAATAATTCATTCGAAATCACTTCACTTTACTGTTTCATTTGAACGCCACTTAGCCTTGAAACAATGGTTTAATATTGCATCCAATAATAGTAAACAAAAAGTTTAAGAATTAACTCTCGTTTTGTTGTTCATTAAATAACGATACTGCTTTGCTTTATGAACTTGTGCACGAAGATTCTTGAATCCAGTCGAATATTTGCATGGCATTCCGTGCAATATCCAAACAGAAACTTATTCGGATTTTGTTTAGTTGAAGAGATACAGATGGATTTCTGAAGATATATCACCTCTATATTGATCATTAATACATTACAATCGGAATATCATCAAACTGCCTGTACCCTTAATTTTGCCCACCAACATGTCAATTTCTTGGTACCATTAGATAGCAAGAATGTTGTTTGTGTGAAAATGCATTTGTCTGGAAAAGAATTTTCATTGCGAACGTTCACATCAGTATTGACTATTCGTTGAATTTCTGATCGTAAAACAACATGGGTTCCAAAATGACATTATAAATTATGAATTTCAGCACATCATTGCTTCGATTTTTTTCAAATATGTCTTAGTTCTTTGTGAATTTCAGTAGTCTTTCACAATTTTACTCACTCATCTATCCTATATGATTCGAACACACCTCTCTCCATCTCATATTCCAAATACTTGTTTTCACTTTTCTTTCATATCGTTTGTTCGTTTAAACTCAAAACAATCGTTGCTATTGGATTCCAGCGAAAAAAAATAGACGGTCGCGGCACCGTGACCAATTAATTGCTTTTTTTTCTCATCATTCTCCTCACTCATGCCCTATAAAAGGTCAGCATGATTCTGTGAACCGTATTTTCGTTTTGCATTTCCCAGTTACATTAGCTTTCCACGTTGAATGTTTGCTGTATTTTCAGTGAATAAATGCCAGTACTTTTGCGACTCATCAATCTTACCATGATTCAATTAGTTCTTTCTCAGTGCTTCAACTGCTTGCAAAAATTTTTTGAACTTGATTTCTCTACAAGTTCCCCTATGATGAATAAATTTGTTCTTATATGCGACCCAAGTGTGTTAATAATTCAATCAAATATCCACGATACCGCAACCGCTGACTCCAAGGCTGTATCAATTAGTGCAATGAAGATCAAAACAAATTAGTGAAATGGAAAATAAGCTATTCTGTTCATTACTATATTCAGCTTATAAGTGCAGTATCTTATAAGTGCAGTATCAGTTTGAATTTCTTTAGTTAATATCATATATCTAACAATTTTCCAACTGCTTCTTGCAGAGAATTAATTGCCTTGTTAGGCTGCCGTTTCTAATGGAACAGGAACTGTTCATAATATAGCTTTATAACACATAAACACGTCTCATGTGCAGCATGAGTACCATCCAACAAACTCGAAATGATTCACAATCAGTAAAATGCAATAATGAAGCGAATTCAGTGATGACGCCAAGGTCAACACCGTTTTGATGAGAACCTATCAATCCGTTAATTTAAATTTGTTCTCAGTAATATTACTCAACAATAACCTTTTTTTTACTTTCTGTCTCTCAAATGTCCTTCATTGCAATAAGTAATCATTGATTTCAGTAACAGAACAAAAAAACATCATAAACAACTAATTTTGATCTGCATATTTAGGATAAGCACTGATTCGGTCATTCACTATGAATAACTGTATCCTGTTTATCATTGAGACATGAATTCATGCATACTTGAATATTCAACAAATTATTCTATTCAGTAAGCCATAGAAACTAAAAATTATATTATCGAACGTTTTCTTCACCTAATTGCATCGGCTGACTTTTAGCTGTACCTTTAGACATATGTTGCCTAGGTATCCGTCCTGGCCTATATCGAAGAAAAAAACCCAAGAATGAGCAGATGATCATGAAAATCATAAGTTTTACTATTCGCCTGTACTTTGGTTACCTTGAATCAGCATAGATACCGATTCCGCTGGCACAATCACTTTCTCAAAAACACCGAAACATCCGAGCAAAAGGCATTCACACGTAATGGCACTTATATAAACCCAGTTCTTGATATGTCACAATTAAATGATGGTAATCCGTCTTTGCGCAGTTTATTCAATCGATCGTAAAGTTAACCTGATCTGATGTGAAGTAAAAGAAGAATTCAGGATGGAACAGGAGAAGCAACGTCCTCACTCGATGAAGACATCAGCATTTGTGGCAATCGTATTAGCCACAGCAGCAATAACAACATGCCTAATTTCATTCCCACTCATTTTCAATTATGTTCAATCGCTAGAAAGCCAAGTACAGGTGGAACTTGATTTATGTAAGGTACGTGGTCTGCTGATTAAACACGCTTCATTGATTTATTTATTTAATCAGCAATTACAGGTCATTGCGAGTTTATGCCTCTCTGTTACCACCAATATCACTAATATCACGTTCTTCCTTCCGTAACATCCCTCTTTAACGCTATTATCGTAGAGATTCATCCGGCTTCATGATAGTTCAATTTCGACTATTAACTTGGCGAGTACAGAGGTGTTAGGCTAGTCTCTCAGACTGCCCACTGATTTTTAGGGAAAGGGATTCAAAATGAGTAAAAAATACACTCCGCTTGATCGACTGAACATGTGCCCAATAATCGCTCAGAGTAGCTGTTTAAAACAACCGACAGTATTAAAGCAGTAATCTTTCGTGATCAATAGTAAACCACGATTTTAATCAGTGTAGCCGAATAGATCCATATCGATCGGCATATTGAACATTCCAAAAGCAAGTAGTAGTGAATGCCCGTTACCATAAATATTTTGCATAATTAAGCACAGCCGAATACCAAACCAGTTAATAATCGTAACTGTTTGCCACTCGCCCAGAGCGATATTGAAACCAACCGTTGAGTGTCTGCATAAAAATTCAAATTCTTGCCACTCTCAGTTCACATTTCTCACATCCATCTGCAATTTGTCCTTACAATAGAACAGAGATGTATCAGCCAATGTTCCCATATCTGATCATCAATTCCAGATGCGAACTCGTGATATGTGGAAAGAAATGTTAGAGATGCAAGTTGGTGGTAATCGTCCCACAACCTTCCGAGTATCACGTGCTGCCGTCATGACCGCAGATATGAAAGCTTACCTCGAGAATCGCAGACGTGAACGTCGTCAAACGTTTTCATGTTGCACTTGCCAACGCGGTCCACCAGGTCCACCGGGTCCACCTGGCCCTGATGGTGCAGATGGCATCGATGGTCCAATAGGAGACATTGGACCTCCAGGACAACCTGCCATTCTCCCACCAGAATACAATGATCGCTATCCGAAACAATGTCCATGCGAATCACCAGAAGGACCACAAGGACCACAAGGACCACGTGGACCTCCTGGACCTCCAGGAGATCCTGGTATCGAAGGAGCACCTGGTGCACCCGGAGAGCCGGGACCAATGGGTCCACCAGGACCAGCAGGCCGAAATGGACTTCCTGGACCTCGCGGGCCACCCGGTCCTCCTGGCCGTCAGGACAAAGGATTCGAAGGACCTCCTGGTCCACCTGGACCGCCTGGAAGACCTGGAGCACCTGGACCTCGAGGGCCACCAGGACCGCGTAAGACCTAACTTGTTTTTGATCCTCACATGAAGCAATATAATTAATCAGAGTGAACATTTACTTCATAAATTCATAATTGCTTGAAAGAAAGAAAGAAACTCGAGAGCAAAAACTGTGCAATGATGACTATTACGAATTAGTAAGGAATTTAGAATTGATCTCATATGAAGTTTATCATGTAATGCTGACTGACATTTGAACATGAAATGGTTGTAATTTAAACTGACAGAATGCATCTTTTACTCTAAATTGAACAAGGGGTTGCAATTCCAGCCGGCAACGATGGTGAGCCAGGAACTCCAGGAGAACAAGGACCACCCGGAAATCAAGGACCTCCGGGCAGACCAGGACCAATGGGTGCTCCAGGTGAAATTGGCGATCCTGGACCGAAAGGACGTTGTGACCATTGTCCACCACCAAGACTTGCAGCTGGCTATAGATAGTTACAAATACATCGAAGCTGCTAATTTTCAACCTATCATCTTCCCATTTATTTTCTTGGCTCATTCAACTTTCAATTTCGATTTTCTTCCACTGTTCGACTAAATGAAAAACATGCTACGAACGCTCATTTTTTACCAAGTATAATATTCTTTCCTATTGCTTCTACCCTTATTCCACAATATACGTCCGACGTCAATATTAATCTATAGAATGGAAATTCGTTCTATTTTCTTTTATTGATAAACTTAATTCGCACCATTCAACGAGCCTTACACATTAAAATACTTAATTTCATATTCAATCAACATAAAAATTGACAAGAAAGAGAAATTATGTTTAACAATGTTCCACTAAACTATTTATAAAGGAATGAAAATAACACTAACATTTCGAATACATTTCATAACTGTCGATGTTTTTGCATCAGTCCATACTGCGTCAATGTTGACCAGCTCCGTGAAAAATGTTAAATAACGGTTTCGAAAATTGAACTTTCTCACTTTTAGACTGTTTTAGGGTTATTTAAACTATTTAGACTATTTTATGTTTTGGAAATGCACAGATTAGTAAGAACGTTGGTATTTTCATAGTATTTAGTAAAAACTACCCCGGTAACCATATCTAAACTGGTTGGAAACCGTAATCAGTTTGAAAAAAGCACATCTCAGAGTACAAAATTTTCTTCATTCAAATACTCAAACCTCAGAATAACTCGATAAAATGAGTGTGAGGTTTAGTAGTAAAATAAGCGTTCGTCCATAATGCTGAGAAAATGTATTGGCCTGAATTCATGATATACTACAAACGAAACTGAAACATTCACAGTATTGAACAACAGAACAGTTAGCTTAATGTGGGCATTACCATAAAGAGTTTGTTTCGTTGGCAAAAATTTTAGTTACTGGTAAAGGGAATTGGTAAATTTGACTGATTTTGACTACGAAAAATGATGGAAATATTCCTTAATAAATTAAAATTACATTGTAAATTATTGTTCGTTAATTAACTTGTATTGCTTATCAAATGTGCAAAGGTATTCATTCGATTATTGCAGTCGATCCGCCTTTGGTCTCGGTCGCACGACCGTTACGTTTCAAAATGTGTTATAACATTCACTATAAAAGATGAATGATGACTACTTTTTTACAGTTGTGAATTGCATAGTTACGTTGTTTCGGTTTTTATAAATGTTGAATTGCATTTTTTCTTTCATCGAAATTTTCACCACTAGAAATTTGCTTAAGAAGCTGAAATAATATCTTTATTCATAAAACCCTTAATTGAGCCATTACGCTACCAGCCAAATGCTGGTTTTAATCGCATACTCTCCTTATTATAACATGGCACCTCTCAACCAAGCCATAATGTTGGGCAAGCCAACAGGGCCTTCCCGATATTCGAAATACTTCTTATCAGCCATCCCGATATTCGAATGTCTCATTTGAAGTTCAAACCACTTCTCCATGGTGCTGCTCCTCTTTATTACTACCATAGGACCAATTTTGTCCAGCTTATTAGTGTTTATTCGAAACATCCAGAAAGCCTCATGAGAGCTGTGAAAGTTTAGTAAGGATAAGTACGGTCTCTTATAATAATACTACGAAAATAAGGCAAGATTACATAATAAGTTGATGAAGTCAAAAACTTAATGAAACCAGTCTACTGTAGTCCAGCCGTAATATTCAAATCTTTGAATTTAATGAAATTTCAGCTTTCATTGTTATATTATATAGTTGGTTGCTATTTCATAGCTTAAATTTTGTGAATTCATTAAATCTTGCAAATCTTTTTGAGTGTCGTCATTCGTCAAGATTGAATAGTGATTGTTTTCTGAAATAAAGGCATTAGCGACTGTGAATATAACGCTCGCAATCTTATTAATTAGTATCATAAAAGAGAAATTGAGGATGGAACAGGAGAAGCAACGTCCTCACTCGATGAAGACATCAGCATTTGTGGCAATCGTATTAGCCACAGCAGCAATAACAACATGCCTAATTTCATTCCCACTCATTTTCAATTATGTTCAATCGCTAGAAAGCCAAGTACAGGTGGAACTTGATTTATGTAAGGTACGTGGTCTGCTGATTAAACACGCTTCATTGATTTATTTATTTAATCAGCAATTACAGGTCATTGCGAGTTTATGCCTCTCTGTTACCACCAATATCACTAATATCACGTTCTTCCTTCCGTAACATCCCTCTTTAACGCTATTATCGTAGAGATTCATCCGGCTTCATGATAGTTCAATTTCGACTATTAACTTGGCGAGTACAGAGGTGTTAGGCTAGTCTCTCAGACTGCCCACTGATTTTTAGGGAAAGGGATTCAAAATGAGTAAAAAATACACTCCGCTTGATCGACTGAACATGTGCCCAATAATCGCTCAGAGTAGCTGTTTAAAACAACCGACAGTATTAAAGCAGTAATCTTTCGTGATCAATAGTAAACCACGATTTTAATCAGTGTAGCCGAATAGATCCATATCGATCGGCATATTGAACATTCCAAAAGCAAGTAGTAGTGAATGCCCGTTACCATAAATATTTTGCATAATTAAGCACAGCCGAATACCAAACCAGTTAATAATCGTAACTGTTTGCCACTCGCCCAGAGCGATATTGAAACCAACCGTTGAGTGTCTGCATAAAAATTCAAATTCTTGCCACTCTCAGTTCACATTTCTCACATCCATCTGCAATTTGTCCTTACAATAGAACAGAGATGTATCAGCCAATGTTCCCATATCTGATCATCAATTCCAGATGCGAACTCGTGATATGTGGAAAGAAATGTTAGAGATGCAAGTTGGTGGTAATCGTCCCACAACCTTCCGAGTATCACGTGCTGCCGTCATGACCACAGACGCAAGGGATTACATCAGAAAACGCAGGCTTCAGCGTCGCCAAGCTGCCGAGAACTGCTGCACTTGCGAACGCGGACCCGCTGGTCCTGCTGGTCCACCAGGCCCCGATGGGGCAGATGGTATTGATGGCCCAATAGGGGACATTGGACCTCAAGGACCAATGGCCGTTGCGCCACCAGAAATGCTCAAGCGTTATCCTGATCAATGCACATGCGAAGCCCCTGAAGGACCGCAGGGAATACCTGGACCGCGTGGCTCTTCAGGCCAAGTTGGTGATATGGGAACAGCAGGATCAGCCGGTGCACCTGGAGAAGGAGGACCACCAGGACCAATAGGACCCGCCGGCAGAAATGGTCAGTCGGGACGTCGTGGTCCCCCGGGTACGCCTGGAAGAGAAAATAAAGGGCAGCAAGGGCCACCTGGACCTACTGGACCCCCAGGAAGACCCGGAAATCCAGGACCGCGGGGGCTTCCCGGACCAGGCAAGTTTTGCAATAAGCTTAGATCATTATTCTCCGTACTTTTCAAATTCCTCTAGCAACAACAACGCAATTTAACAAAGATTCTGAACCAGGCGCGGAAGCAAACGCAGGCCCTCCGAGCTGACCGGATCCTCAAAGCCCAACATGACCCCAGTGCACCACTGGACTATCACACGCTCATTTCAAATCTATTTACGAACATCATTTTATGCCGGTTTTTCGCGTTAACGGCAACAAGGTGCTTTTTGGCACGCTCGAAAAATATCACAGCAACATTCAGTAGTCGGACCTAAGACCTGCATATAGATTTTCCCAATCCGGACTGCTTCAAATCCGAAATTTTCGAAAATGTGGGCTAACATTTCGAAAAAAAAGTTGTGCATATGAGAGCTAACATTTTTATTTGAACACGAGATGCTACGTTTGCTGCTGTAAACAACTAATTAGATTAACAAGAAAAGAGACAAAACAAACTTCTTTTTACAGTAGTTATATCGTAAAAATAGTAATTTAGTACAGTTCATTCCGTCACAAGCTTCATCTAGGAAGGTAAGCTGCAGAGATGTCAAGAACAGATCTGCAATGCTATGTTATGTGTACTGGATATAACTGGTGAACGCATTTGCTGAAACGCTTTAAATAAAACCTCGGAGCATGACTATAAAAGGCTACATTTATCGATAATGATCATAGAACGAGTCCATTCAATAAAAAACAAGAAAGGATCACTTCATTGCAAAGCTAATGAACTTTTGCATTTCCCAATTATCGTCATTCACACATTTATCATCCTTCACACATCATTTCAGCTGGTACTGACGGTGAAGCGGGCAGTCCTGGAGATGCAGGACAACCTGGCAATAGCGGATCCCCAGGTCAGCGAGGACAAATGGGTGCTCTAGGAGATCCAGGTGATGACGGTCCAAAAGGAAAGTGCGACCATTGCCCACCACCTAGACTTGCATCTGGATATTAATTTCATCACGTTTCTTCTCCATAAACAATCTTCGTCACAAGTTTTGGTTACAGTGAATAATTTGACCCTCAGAAAAACATGTATCCTATCCAAAACAAATATATGGTCACCGCAACTAATTATATCTATATTGAAATTTAGCTCCAAATGAATAACACCGATCTGGCTTTACTGTACATCAGTGTATTATTGTCATTTGACAACACCTTCACCGCTGCATATTCCACCATTCCACATTACATGTCCGATGTGGAATATTACATAATGCAGAATATGACGGTTCATCAGTGCAGTCAATTTGAACTGTCGAATGAAACAACAAGAAGTGCGTTATGAATTGAAACTTACATTTGACAATTTGAAAAGACACACGAATCAAAGAACTGAATTACGAAAAAATTATTAAAGTAATCGCACTAATAAAAGACTGACATCATTACGGATACAGATCAATGTGTACATTACTGTAAAACAACTTCCAAACACAACAATAACCTGATTTTGTCATATGCACAACATTAATCTATAGAACAGTGTTTCCCATAGGACATACATTACCCTCTGGTGGGTAATTTGGGGATGTCATGGGGCAACTGGGGGTAAAATGTACTTGTCGGTAAATATTAATTTTTTCATCCCTGGCGAAAGGTTTCTTTCATTGCTTTTCGTTGTTAACTGCTGAGGTTCATATTCTTTCTGCAACTGATAAATGAATTTCTGAGAATACTTGTTTCACTGCGGAAAATTCATTTCTTTTACGCCACTAAGGAATTTCGAGGCCGGTTTCCGACTTGCTCCTGATGCTATGCGTCGAAATGGTAAATTCTTGTAGTGAGGGGAGGGGAGGGATGGAAGTAGTAATAACGTCTTGTCAGACCATCGAAGGAAATGATGGAGCTTCCAACGTGAGAAACACTGCTACAGAGTAGTAATGGCCGACGGTCAGTAGGAAAAATCCGACAAATTTCGACCGGAACTCCGACGTTCGGTCGGATTTCGACTGATTCGTTCCTACAGTCGGTCGGAATTCCAAATGTCGTAATGTTGAAAAGTCGGGTTGGTCGGACACCAACCGAGCAATTGCGACAATCGGTCGGAATTTCGACTGTTGGAATGTTGAAACATGAATTCGGTTGGATTTCGACCGAAGTGAAATTTTATTTGGATGCCATCACTATTATGTGGTGATGGTATCCGACCGACAATCGGTAGGAAAAACCTGACAAATTTCGGTTGGAATTCCGACATTCGGATTCCGATGGAACAACTTGAAAGATCAGTCGGAATTCCGAATGTTGGAATGTTGAAAAGTCGGGTTCCAACTGATACGAAATTTCACTTGGATACCATCACTAGTATAGAGTGAGCAAGGAATCGAACAAAGTGCTAAAGGATACGAACAAACTATCGTTCCTCTTCTCTGGTATAGACAGTAGCAACTGACGGAATTAAATCGTGAATTTCAATTTATACTCAGCAAATGCGCTAGTTCACTCTACGACAATGACAAATAACAGCAATACGGGATCTTCGCAAGAAATACGAAATCACGATGAATAAGGCAGTACTCACTGACTCCAAACTGTGAATTGTTTTGAATTCAAACTCCGAATCCAGAGATAATTTATGGAATTCGCAAAAATGGCATTTTTCGAACTTCATCATTCACGAGTGTGCTTCTCTAATGATATCACAAATACCAACAGGAATCTAAAGTGAACAGCTATTATACGTTCGATACTTCCTAAAAATAGGCCCTTTAGAACAGCAATTTTGCGTTAATATATCGATGAGAAGCACTGATTATGACAAACGAATGAATTCAGCATGGACAATCGCATACGTTACAATCGACGGGGTGCGCTTCTTTGTGTCAGTCATCCAGAGTAACGTCACGAAAAAGTTGACCCATACTCTCGCCGTGATAGATACGTCTGATCGCTTCGGAAATCATTAGAGATATATCTACCGTACAAATTTTATGGCATCGCAATTTTTGCATATCATGTGGCACAGAATTTGTTACGACGACCTGAAATAAATATTCAAAATGAAAAATGGAGTACGTGAAGAGTGAATGATTGAATAAGGATGATGAATAGATTGAGGGCATTTTGCGCGTCTGTTTTTATGGCTCCATCTGGCTCTGCTCGCATTTGGTTTGCTCACTCACTGTCCCCATCATTGTTGAAAACAGCATATGAAATAAATGCTACTTACCTGGTCGATAGAGCTTTCTTCCAGCAAAGCAGGTGCATCTGCTGACAGTAAACCATGAGTTGCGATCACGTATATTTTATAGGCGCCTCGTGCTTTCAGTACCTAAATGCATCAAAAATTTCTCGATTACTCGAATACTTTGAATTTACGTTCGATACTTATATCTGGAAGGAACACTGAATATGGGTTATTGTCTTTACTCGCTATACGTCACATCAGTGGTTCTCACGCTCGAGTGCTTCATTATCCCTTCGATGGTCTGGTTGGCCATCATTACCCCTTTCCCTTCCGCTACAAGAACTTGCTATTTCCACGCATAACGCCTCACTCATAAATATTTTAAGGAATGCAATCTATGTGCGTAACCCCTAGCTTGAACATGAGGTGGTTTCGACGTCGGGATCGGTGCCCTAAATTTCAGTCTTGCCCATTTAATTCTTCCAATACCTACTCATCTGCAACATATGCTAATGAAGCGTTCTAGTTTTCAAGTCATCTTGTTCTGCTTCTTCTTTTTTCAAACAATTCATTTGACATATTTTCATTCGTTTATTTTCATTAAACTTTTCAATATGCCATATATTTTTGTTTGTGGTGCATGGTGTGCTTATAATATTGGTCATTGAATGGATTTGATATTTTTGAAACGATTGATATATTCTTTGATTGCGATTGAGATTATCATTATGTTTGCTGTCACGTTGATTATGATGACGATATTGATGAGTACCATGATGACTTGTTGATTTTGGATTTGCAAGTTTGTTCTCGTCCTTTTTGTGAATATTGTTGCTGTTGTTGTTATCATATCATATCATCTTCTTGTTATTGCTGTTGTTATTGTGAACGATACGTTATAAATACATGTTCAGCAATTTGCATCGTTTTCGCTTTTTCTTTGTTGCTTTCAATCAACTATTATCAACTCTGCCATTTCAAATCCAACTCAAAATGTATTCCATATCAACAAATTCTATTTTTCAGGTGTTAATACGGTCATATTTATTCAAGCAAGAAATTTTTAATTTTTTGTTAAACGGCAAAAAATAGTCGCTATGTTTTTCAAAGCTAATATTAGTACAATTATTATTGTTGTTATTATTATTACTTTTGCTGTCTTTGTTACCATTATTGTTATTATTAATATCATTATTATTAAATTATTAGTACTGATTACGTTGATTATCATCAACATTTACTTTTGCAGTTTATTATTTATGTATTAGTTCATTTTTGAGTTTTGTTCCTTCAACTTTCCAACGTTTCGTTTTTGCTTCAGCTGTTCTCATTGAAATAGATTGCATTAATATGATGTTGTTGTTTTAATTATGATAACCACAACTGATTGATTAATTATTGACAGATTGATGAATAATTAATTGCTAAATTTTAATTGGTTTGTATGTATCGTTAACGTTTTTTTCACGTTTTCCAATTTCTCTGATCATCGTTTAATTTTGTAGTTTTACTATTGTTGCTGTTGTTGTTGTTGTGGTATATCAATCAATCATCAATGAGCCGAATATCTCATTTTGATTATTCGTTCGTTTATTAATTCATTCGTAATATTGAAGTGAAATAAAAATCTGTTATTATGATTATGATCATTCTCACAGTCGTTATCTTGTCCGTCACAATTTCGGTTCAGCTCTGTAACTTCACGAGATGAAGTTGAGTTGAGAGTGCATTCGATTAGAGTCTGTTAACGGTAAATACCGTTGGTGGTTTCCACTTTATTAATTAATTTCAAATATTGTATTGTGACAAATCATTTCATGCGGCGGCCGAGGCCGTAGCCTAGTTGTCGGATTATCTGCCTGGTCGACGACGACGCACTTCTTTTTTTGATTATGTTCAAAATTGCTTATGATGAATTAATCATTTGATAAGGGGATTGAATAACACGATTGCTATTTTTGGGTGATTTCTTATTTTAAAATTGATCATATTCGTGGAACTGTTTTGGTTGGAACTATGTAATCATCGGGTAAATTACAGATAAAATTTGGTAAGTGATCGTTCTTGGGATGTTTTTAAGCCTAAGCCTCAATTTGACCCAGCCCCGTCGTTCAGTTTCTGTTCCTGTCCAGTAGCCGGGCACCTCTGTTACTTCTTTAGGTACTTATACTTATGCTTGAAATTCTCGAACTACGTCTCTTCATGTGAATTTCTCTTGCCTGCTATTTCCCGAATGAGCATAATCAGCAAAGTATGTTCAAAACGGAGCTAAAATTATTGGCTTCGATTTGTAAAGCTGAAAGGATTTGATTTCTTGCGATAAAGCATCGCAAAATCGTTACTATTTGTTGGTATTGTAAGGGATCCGAACAAGCATAGTATTGGTTGTTTGGGTGGTCTAATGGTGGTATCGTTGCAAATTTGTTGTTTTATAATATGTTGTTGTTGTTTGTCTTGTTCGTTTCACGTGTTTTTTTTTCTTGCAAATTCCCAATTTTAAAAATTCATAAATAGCTTTATGAGGATTGTTCTCCAAACGCTATTGTAACAGTTATAAACCAAGTACCGTTTTGAATAAAATCACGTAAACTGTTTTCCTTGGTTTATGTTACTATACTCCTCTAGTGATAATCGCAGTAGTAGTAAATGACACAGAACAGCGTAATCAAAATACATCAGTCATTAGTGGATAGGTCCAGGATGATCTCACATTCTCTAAATTCTTTGAAATTTACAATGTGAACTGTTCCATTTTGTGTTTTTCACATTATCACTTATAGTGTTGAGAACGGTACTTTGATAGTAATATTCTCGATATTATCGAAAGATCGCTCTATTTTTACGTTCGATAATATTATGATTTTTGATTCAATAGAAAATTTTTGGTATGATGATGGAATAATATTTTCTTTGATGAAGTAGTAAGAAAAGATTGTTGCAATTTGGTGGAATGACATATAGAATGTGTATTGCAGTCATTCATTGTGGGTGCGATTCATCTTATGCAATTCATGTTTGTGCTACGGCCTATTTTGTGATGGTTGTTGTCAGTTAGGGTATTAGTTGGGGATTTATCGTTGAAAAGGTGAGTTTATTTTGTCGTAAATTGGTAAGACGTAGGTTGGTGATACACTTGCGTGTTATCTCAGATTTTCTCTTGCGCGTATGTCGGCAGCGAATCTTTCTAGTCAAACGTATCAAAATTTTTATCATGTTTGTTTCTACTTCATTTCATGTAACCTCTTAGTTGTTTATTTGCTTATTTACAGAACTATTTATTTGTTTTATTTATTTGATCAATTATTTCGTTTCTTTATGCTTGATGTGTTCAAACATGCGTGTACAGGGGTATGCAATACGATTGGAAATTTGGAGAATGATGATGAGGGTCATTTGTGATCAGTCATTAATTGATTGTGCTTCCGTGCTTGTTCACACGTGCGATCGATCGATCGATGAACAGCTTTGGTTTGGTTTTTATGTCGATTCATATGTAACATACCTATAAGTGTGTTTCGGAAATATGGCATCGTAGAATAGAGAAGAGAAGAGGTAGATAATAGTAAGATGTGGGGAGAGAGTGGATGGGTGGTGTGCTATTTTACGAACACACCAGCGACGTAAGAATGATGGAAAACATTTTGACTAGAACGAACGAACGGCCGGACAGGACGGATGGGTAAGTTATACGCGATGTGTTTGATGAGAAACAGGGCGAGACAGGCGTTCAAGTGATCGGTGGGTTGTCTAGCGTGTTGCGAGCAACAACAGCAACTGCGTATCGACTCACGAAACGCCAAAATCTTGCGATGTTCCAGTGAGCGATATTCAGATCGAGCGAGCGATTTCTATTCTACATTCAAACCATCTAGCCCAGCCAGTCACCCATTAAGAAAGTAAGAGAGGCGAAGAATTGAAAATAAGAAAGCGCTATAGATAGCTTGTGTTCCTTGTTCTCCATTCGTTGACTAGTGAAAGCTTGATTAACTGGGGTGGGTCAGTTAGCTCGTAAAAGCTGGAGTGGATCCGTAAACTGATGGAATCTGGTGGGTCCGTTAACTAGTTGAAGCTTGCTTAACTGGGAAGGAATGAGTATGGTTATAGTCACATTTAATCGTATTCATTTGCGGTATCCTTTATCGATCGATTCCTTTATCCGTTCATTTATTCATTCATCGTGCATCCATCCATCCATTTTTATGCAAGTTAGTCAGTCGTCAGTGTTATCTCTTGTTCATTCTTTCTTTTAACTACAGTTAGTTTGGCTTTGTTTCGTTTCGTCTGATTTCGTTTTATTGACTTTTCGACAAGAACTTTGATTATTGAAGTCTAACAACATTCAGTTGTTTGTTGAGGATAAGTGAAGAGGCAGAAGATGGATGGATGTAACATTGCTTAGCGTTGCGTTTTGTTCGTTCACTCCCATCGTCTCTGAAATAATTCTTTTATATTGATATTAATGAACGACTGAAAAGGTAGTCCGCAGAAAGAACTGAAACCCCGATCTCTCACATAGGGGACGCATGCTTTGAACTACTGAATTGGTACGGGTCCTAGTCACTCGTCACTTTCAGTTGGAAGAAGAGGAGGGGATGATTTCCGCTTACGAACTGTCTTCTTACCTGTTGACGAAATATCCCTGTGAACCCAGAGATGTCTAACAATAAGGCGGTCTTTCAATTGATTTTGAAAGAACATTGAGTGTTGATGATTGAAACTTGAATAGGTTTAACTAATTTCAGGCAAACATTCCGTTTCCTATCCATTCTTATTAGTTCCTTAGCAAAAATCCTCCTCCATCTTCCCCCCTTGCTGTTTACGTTTCTTCGAGTGAGTACTCGTTGTTCAAACTGGACGTATGAATGCGTTATTGATAATACTCAAATATGCGATTATACTTATCATCAGTTATTTATCGTTGATGCATGAATGCATGCATAAATCCAGCCTTGTTTTATACGTAACTTCTGATATGTTGCTGCGATTGTAGTCGTTACTGGGATATATCAGTAGAGCATAACAGTGATAAGTATTATATCACTATCATTATCCTGTAATCTTCAATTTATTTTTTTTGATCAGTAATTACCACTCATGACAAGTTTATGCCTTTCTGTTATCTCAAATGTCACATTCCCCCTTCACTGACGTTCCTCTCTGCTTACAACTAACGATATCAGCGCAAATAATCATCCGTTTTCATGAAAATGTTATCTCGATTATTGATTTGGCGATAATAGATGCGATTTGACGATTATTGATTTTCGTTACTATTGCTATTTATGGTGATGATATTATAGTTTAAAAATGTTATTATTAGAATTATAATCGATTGTTTTTTTAGAACAATTGTTAGATCTTAAATCGTTATTATTCTCGATGCATGATGTATATTAGTGCTCTGTGTGTGCTTAGGCGATTTTGTTGAAGAAAAACTTTTGCAAAAGAAAAGAAATCTCGCATATGATAGAAAAAAAGAGTGCATGAATGATGAAAGAATGTTACATAATAATTGTTAGTTTATCGGTGTTGGTATCGGTATTGATATTAATATGGATGTGTTGATTTTTGGTTGGTAGTGTGGTAGATAATGGTAGATGAGTGAAAGGAATTAATGCACGAAGGTGATTGGTGTTTAGTTGAAGTGGTAGGAATAGATAATCAATGAGTTTCAATTTAAGTTGATTAGATATAGTGTATGTTCATTATGTATTTGTGAGTTGGTGTTATTATTAGCAAATTGACAAAAGAAGAAGAAAATGATTGAATTAGCAGTGATAATTTATTGATTGTTACTACTGACAAATGCTATTTTAGAAGGGGCAATGTTCAACCAATTGTAGAACTGAATCAATAATATGGCAGCATCAGTACTTGATTGTTTGACTGCATGGTTGGTTGGTTGGCTCTTTGTTTGGTAGAGAAGAGGAAAATGGATTATTGATTGGTAGGTGGATTGATATTTTGAAATATCAATAATCAGTAAATTGTCGCTGCTAGTCCACCTTTCATGATCATCATTTTATTCTATCATCTGACGATATCATTTCTTCCTTTATCAATTTTCTAATAATAACACAGCACAACACAAACAAATACAATTGATGAACATACACCAAATCAATAGGAACTGTAGATTTTTATTTAGTTAGTATTTAGCTATGTAATATTTGTTTATTACGACTTGATTGTTTCATAGTTAGTGCTTGGGAGCTGTTATGTTGTATGCTTGTCAAATAGCATTAATATTAGTGGGTTGTCTTCTGATTGTTATTTCAATTTTTCTGTTTGATTTTTCAGCATTTTCATCTCACTTGATATCCGTATAAGATTTCAAATGTTGATTTGACGTAAGATAATTGATAGAGATGTCTTGTCATCGCCTGTTTTGTAATCGTTCGTTTGCAACATTCTTATTAATGAGCAGTGACTGTATAATGGATAGTTGAATAATGTTGGTTTTTCTATGAAGTTGGCTGGTAATACACACAAATAACGGAGATATTTGATTTTTTTATTTATTGCATGCATTTTGTTGCGAGTGTTTTTGCGTTTAAAATTGCCTAGAAAAATTGTATCATTTTATCAATGTGGTTGTTTATGTTCGTTTGAGCACGACATGGATGTCTTTCATTAAGGACGAAGGACCTATAACAATCAAATCGCGCCTAAGTTGAAACATGCTTTCATGGTTTTAATTATTGTGATTATTTCTACCGTTGCTATTATTATTATTATTATTATCATATCATTGAGAATACGATTTTTTCTTCAAATTGATGTTTCGATGTCGATAGAAACGCGTCGTGTGATGATAATGCTAATTCGTGTTTTTTAATATGAAAATATTATGATAATTCATGCCTATTTATGATCACATTGATAAAGCAATAATTTCTGTGATCATCATGTATAGTGAAAAGGAGATTTTTAGTTTTAAAGAAATAATAAATAGTTGAACGAATATATTTAGAACGATTTGTTTATGTGCACGTGCACAGTTTAGTTGCACCATTCATCCGCGCGTCTTTCGAACGTGGAGATATTCAAAAGTGGGCTCTGATCAGTGAAAGCTGCAAGCCATCAACTTTTTCGTCATCATTCAGCTACTATTATATGTCATATCTCGTCAGCTAATTAATTACTTAGTAGAATTGATTGAGTGGCAATAAGACTGCATCATATTAAGAGGGTATACATTGACTTTGAACTAATCGACGATCAGCTGTGCGATGAATTTGTGTTAATCACTTTCATATATTGAAGTGCAATAATATCAGTGCTGTCAATCACATTCAGTGTTAATTTTGTTCGATTTCAGTGTCAGAGGGAGTCATTATTGGAAGCAGAAGAACTTTGGTGGATTGAACAACAAATTAGTTTTATGGATTTATTATTGGAAGGTGGTGGAGTTTTTAGTGGTCATCGTATAGCACAACAAGAGCAGCAACAGTATCAGTTATAGTAGCAGGCAGTCAATATATCATCATCGTCATAATCAATAGCTTCACATATCCGTATACATCCACGATCTATCAAAAAAGAATAGACGAATAATATTGATATCAATACCAGTAATAGTAACAAGATTAGCAATAAATTGCGAATAACTATAAGCAAACTTCATTTATTCCGAATACAGCAGAAGCAGCAGCAGAAATTGTTTATTGGTTCGTTTTGTTATTGTTCTTTAGAAAATTTCTTTGTAAAGGTTGATTGATTGATGACTGAATTGTTTGTTTGTTTACTTATTTGTTTCATCTTGCTTACCAGTTTTTTCTTTATTGTTTCTGTTTTGCACCACGTCATAATTAAGTTTCTCGTTTGAAGTTTCTTTTTTTTGTTCGAGAATTCAAATCGAACAAGTGATGAACTCAAAAATTATTCATTGTAAGAGCATAAAGCAGTGATTAACAGCTGGCAATGGTAGCGTTGGCCATATAGATGAATCCATAGATTTGTTTGTGATTTTAGTGGTTATGCTGGGACTAAAATATCATTTCCAGAACCTCAGACTCAATAAGCAATTTGCTGAGAATCCATTGTGTTAGAAGTGGAATAGTTTGTTGAAGATTGCCTAGCTATCAGCAGAACCTTTGACCACAAGGCTTGGTCTCTTCAGTCTTTGGATGAATAACGGTACTTTCATTGAAGGGCCGTGAGGTATTATGTAGTGGATATAACAAGCTGTAAGTAATCAGCTGGCTATATTGTTGATTTCGACACTGTTAAATGAACTGTGTATAAAGTTGGAACGACAAGAGAAACGATCAATAGTGTAACTAGAAGTGCCACAAACTAAAGTATTAATAGACGTACACTAGCAGCACTAGCAGTAGATATTGATTTTGTTCGTTTGATATTATAGTATGTTGTTGGTTCGATAGTGAATAGATGGATGCGAATATGAATGTATGCATATGTATATGCCTATAAATATGTGTTGTGCGCGTTTATCGATGCACATTGTTAAAGCTATGTGTATAATTTATCGACGGCGACGCAGCACAAAATCGAGTCGTGCATTTACTGTTAGCACGATGTTGTTGTTGTATGTTGAGGTATGATTGCAAAGTACGCATAAGTAGATGCATCTATGCGTTTAAAAGTTATCGTGTTGTGTTTTGTGTTGCGGTCATTACTCGGTGTATGCGTTCACGTTTTTGACTGTGTTTTTATTGATTGCATTTATTAAAGTAGTTGCGTAATTGCTATTTGAGTACTACTGCGTATGTAAGAGTTATTTTGAACGGCTGTTTTCCTCATTATTAACATATCTTCTATTATTAATATGATGTTATCGTTTACTGAAGAGTATTGCAGGGCGCTGCAAAATGAGTAAGTACTCATCGAAAGGTGACAGTCGTATAACGACTGTCGTCGCAACGCCCGGTTATGGGCCTGATCGACAAATAGAAGTTCAATATACGGATACCAAAGTTGGTTTTTGTGTGGTATTATTATTGTCATTGACACTATTGTTATTATTAACAAATGTTTGTTCAGGTGATTGGAAACGGCTCATTTGGCGTGGTTTATCTAGCAAAATTAACCGACTCAAATGAACAGGTGGCTATCAAGAAGGTTTTGCAAGATAAACGATTTAAGGTTGGTTATATATCCCGTTTATTTGATTCGTATTATGATTGTCATAGTCATGCTGATATTATATAAATGGTAGGAGTATTGTGTGGGATAGATATTGATTTGTGTGCCTGCTGAATTTTTTTGTTTGCGTTTCGTAGCTGGAAGAAATTTTTTCGATAGGAGCGGCGCAAAGTGAAATTTTTTCGTTGCTTTTTTCACTGTGCTGATTGATTTTGTGTTGAGAAAGATTAATGGAAAAATACTTGAGCAAACAATGCATTGATAATGATAGTAGCAAAGGCTATATGATAGGAAGGTAGTGATAGTAGTCATGTTGTGAACTAAAAATAATATATAATCGATGACATTTTCGGCAGAACTATCGATCTCTTTATCTATTCGTTATCGTTCAATTCTCGGCTGTAGCCCTTTCACCATGGACGAAAGTGATTTGTTTTCAGAATCGGGAATTACAAATAATGCGGAAATTAGAGCATCAAAATATCGTAAAACTAAAGTATTTCTTCTACTCAAGTGGAGAGAAGGTAAGCAAATTAAGAGTAAGTATTGCTGTGTTGTTTTTGTTACTGTTGTTATTATGATGATAGTTATTTGTAATCTTATTTTTGATGTTATCGATTATTTAAGTTATTATTTGGATTATTTATTAATATTGTTGCTCGTATTTCTATTGTTGTTATTATCTTTATTAGTATTATTGTTCTGATCATTACTGTTATCATATTGTTCTTGATGATTGTTGTCGAGTAATTTATTGAATGAAAAACTTCAGAAGGATGATCTCTTCTTAAATCTCATCCTCGAATATATTCCTGAAACTGTTTATCGTGTGGCACGGCATTATTCGAAACAACGTCAGATTATTCCCACACTATATATCAAGGTTTTTTTTGTTGCTGTTAATTTTAATAATGCTTCCGCCTGTTACGAAAATAATGATAACGTTCGCAATATTCATAAGGAGGATAATGACAATAACAATAAACAAGTGGAAAATGGATTTTAAAAAAAGGAATGAGGATATTTGCAAATGTTAGAATGTTTGCAGTTGTATATGTATCAGCTATTTCGTGCGTTAGCGTATATTCATAGTTTGGGTATATGTCATCGTGATATAAAACCACAAAACTTACTGCTAGACCCCGATACAGCCGTATTAAAACTTTGTGATTTTGGTTCTGCGAAACATTTGGTGCGCGGTGAACCGAACGTTTCATATATTTGCTCGCGGTCTGTTCGTTTATTCATTCTATTATTTTATTTACTTAAGTTAATTTATCAGTTCTATTATCTGTTTATTTCGTCGTTGATTTATTAACCATTGAATTCATAAATTGAGCATTTGCATAAAATATTTCCTACGTTGTGAGTTCAGTTTTTCTTCAGATATTATCGCGCACCAGAACTGATCTTCGGAGCGACAGATTATTCAACAAATATTGGTGAGTTGCTTTTTTATTGCTATTATTGTCCTCTTATTGTTATGATTACTGTTATTGTCATTCGTTTTCACCGTCATAATTGTTTTTTATTCGTCGCCCACGCAAAAGACGAATAATGATAATAGCAGTTTTGCAGATGTTTGGTCAGCTGGTACAGTTCTAGCCGAACTACTGCTCGGTCAGCCGATATTTCCGGGTGATTCAGGTGTGGATCAGCTCGTTGAAATCATCAAAATATTGGGAACACCGACTCGTGATCAGATTCAACAAATGAATCCAAATTATACCGATTTTAGATTCCCTCAAATTCGAGCTAACCCTTGGCAACGTGTTAGTCATTACTGCTATTATTCTTATCATTGTTATCGTTGAAATGATTATGATGTGCTGAGATCTTGACGACGAGATGATGGTCATAATTGATCGTGGGCAGTTACGCGCCAATGAAATGTCATTCACCCGAATTGCTCTTACAATTAGTTGATTGCCTAGTGTTGTAGGTATTCCGTCCGAGAACACCACCCGAAGCAGTCGATTTGGTGTCGCGTTTGCTGGAATTTACACCCAGCGCGCGTCTGTCGCCGTTGCAAGCGTGTGCGCATGCGTTATTCGACGAGTTGCGTCAGCCGGACTGTAAATTGCCGAATGGTCGACCGTTGCCGCCCATCTTTGATTTCTCCGAACAAGAGTTGCGCATTGAACCAAGCCTGAACTCGACACTTCTACCACACACACTTTCTTCACAAGGTGCGTTCATTATTTTGCTGGTTGTTAATTTTTTATTTCGGAGCGGTTAGTGGTCAGGATGATGCATGACAAACATTGAATAGTGAATACGTGATCGTCTACGACAACCTTGAAGGGAATATAACTAGTGAAGCAATAAGTACAATATCCTCTTCAGCGTCAGGCGTTGAAGCGGCGGCCGGAGTTGGAGCTGGAACAGGCTCAACGACAGGCGGAACCACAACAACTAGTGCGGCTGCACCGCTAAGTGCCACAGAGCAGCCGTCGTCGACGACAGATGCAACCGCATCGTAGGATT
The DNA here is from genome assembly GCA_035041965.1 of Anisakis pegreffii. NCBI lineage: Eukaryota > Metazoa > Nematoda > Chromadorea > Rhabditida > Anisakidae > Anisakis > Anisakis pegreffii. Next base: position 45,177 of record JAPYMA010000650.1, on the reverse strand, counting down.
TGATCCGTTATTGTTGGTTGAGCGCTTTCTGGCGATTCGACCAACTCAAGAAATTGATGGCCGAATCATATTGGATTGGATTGAATCAAACCGATAAACTTTTTAAAAAAAGATAGAGGATGGATTTGCCTCCCTTTTTTGAGATGTTTTTTCAGTGGTCGTTTCGGAACAAAAAATCACTTTGTATCTAATAGAAATTGCATTTATGTATTTTACGATATAATTTTCATTTTGAAGTGAAAATGAAACCAAAACAGAAATGGATTTGATTTGGTTTGATATGATTGAATCATCAATATCTTTTTGTTTGTTGCAATAGATGACACAAACAAATTTGAGAGTGAATGAATTATTATTATTAATAATTAATTAATTTTACAATGTAGTAATTGTGTAAAACATCGTGAAGAATTCGTTTTATTCCTGAAATTTTCTTTGAAGATCAACTTGTTGGCATGTTGCTATTGTGTCATTTGTTTGTTGGTTTGTATCCATATGCAGCAGTTGATTCACCGAATTGTTGTTGTTTTCTTTAGTGTTAATATTTTTACTGCTATCATTTTGAATCCTCTCATATTGGTTGATCGGTTGGTGTGATGAAGCAATTACATAGCTTTCGATTAATTGGTCGGTCGGACTTTCCACGTTGATTCGTTCAATTTATCGCGATTTTTATCACATTACATTTTGTTTTTTTTTTTTTGGTTTCATTATGCGTTCGTTCATTATTTGTTATTGTTCGCACTGTCTGCTGTTGTTTTTAAATCTCGTGAGGAGGTAGCATAGCAGCAAGAATAAGGAGGTGGAAAGGGAAGAATTTTTCAGTTTATATCATTGTAATCATTATCATAATTATTTTCAAGATTTCTACTACTGAAATAATATATTTGTAAAAATGATGATAGGTGTACAATGATATGAACGGTGGGGTAGCGTTGCCATTTTGTGTTCATCCACATTATTTGTGGCATTGTCGTTTAAGTATGGCGTTTTATTAACTGATTTATTCTGGATTTGAATTGAGTTTATTTGCGAATCGGAGAGTATTTCAATGGAACTAAATTATCGATTTATTTTGAGATTCTTTAATTTGAATTTTGATTACATTATTAAACACGTGCATATATTTCTGTATTGTTCCCACCATTACCACTTTTACAGTTATCACCGTTGTTAATGTTATCATCTATTGTCCCTTTATCATTTCAAGATGAGTTTCATGAGATAATTTTGGATTATGAATCGTAACTGACAATTAACGTTGTAACTATGGTAACTTTCAGTAGTTGCCGCAGCAGCAAGCAAGTTTTATTTATAGTGTTCCTTTATATCTTCGATCATTTATTCGTTCATCACAAAACTGTATGTCTTGTTTGATCATTATTATTATTATCTTAACTATTACCATTATCGTTACTAATGCAATAGTGATGCGGTTATCCGTAGTAACAGTAATAATAGTTGAACGTCCATCTTTGTTGTCGTGTTTTGTATTGAGGGTAGAGAGATTAGAATGTTCTTTTTTTTTTGAAACGTGGACTTTAATCACCGAAGCAGCAGATAATGATGACGTCGTTTTTTGTTGAAAGAACTCATTCATCACTATTTATTGTTAATGTCAATAATTATTTCTACTGTTGTATGTGATTTTCGTATTTATTTACTTCATCGTTTAGTTGTTCATTTCCTTTCATCGTCCTGCTAAATTTATTCAGTTTTCGTTTCATCGTACTAAAGCACGCTTATGAAAAAACGGCTTCATCAAATCCTGTGATACTAGTAACCTGACGCTATATGATTATTGCTTCTTGCATGTTGATCCTTGCAACCAATTCATTCATTGATTTTGCGACTTTTTTTTAATCCTCACAATTTCTTTTGCTATGTTATTGTTAATGTCTTTATCATTATCATCGTTCTTATTCTATCTCTGTCGCGTTCTTCTGCGACCGTATATGAATTTCAGTTGTGTTTGTTGTTTTTCTTTCAGTTTGTTGGTTTATTTATTCACCCATTCATTCGTTATTTTTATTTAGTTTTTCACTATTTTGGTACTTCAAGATTATTGTTTTTCTTCTAATGATGTATTACAGTTGTGGGAAAAATGAATGATAATTTTGAATGGATTTATCGTTACATTAAAAGTTCGAGTTTGTTGCTGATGTTAAATATGTATAGTCGTCGACATGTTTATTTCATCTTCGGCATTTTGTTTCGTGTTTTGTTTTATTGCGCGGTAGCAGTATCAAAAACATTCACTCAAGCGCTATTAATATGCAATCTGAACGTGATTATTAACTAACCTAGATAGGTCGTATAGTACCGTGATGCGTTATTGTATCAAGTATGATCACCTTACGGTTGAGCACTGTTTTTATTGCTATTAGCATTGTTACTATAAATGTCGTCCTTTTACAGTTGTGACGAATTACAGCTTGTTTGTGTTTTTCACGTTTTTTAAAACTTTATCTCTTCCAATGTTTCGTAAAGTTTCGTCATTTTTTATTTTATTTTGTTTCGTTCAGCATCGTTTTTGTTTTTTCATTTGTGAAGAAACGTCTCTGTTCTTGAACACATTTCGATAATGATTATTATGTTTATTATTAATATTATTATTATTATCTTATGAAATAATATTTGAATGAATGATTTTAAAATTGAAAAGTTTCTAATTCATACTGTGTATAAAAATGTGTATAAAATTCTTTTCCTCAACCTTATGCATGAAAAATTCTTTGATCGTCGAGTTCACACGAATATATATACATGTATGTGTGTGGGTCCACGTATGCGTGTCATAATGATTTAATGCAATTATCATCATTATTACCACAATACCATAATGGATCGGTTGTAGTAGTATGAGCAGTATACTTATGTTCAAATGTGTGATCATTTTTTAAATCTCTCAATCTCGTTTATTTGCTCTGTCGGCAATTTAGTGGATACACAAATTAATTTTGTTCCGAAAAAATGCTTCTGAAAAAAACAAAGAAAAATTAATGGTACCTATGGACAGTTTGGAGAAGTGTTTAATGAGTATTTTTCACCGTTCTGCAGCTGAGTTGAATTAGCATTTGCAACAGATTCAAATTTCTTCTTTTATCTGTTTTTTTCTTCTGACATTGATTCATTACTACGGCACGCTGTATTTGATATGTATTCATTTTTGCATGCTTAGACGTGGAAGGTGAACTGGACAGTCATCTGTCATTTTCCAAGATATACCAGTGGTGGTTATGGATGAATTTTCGAACTTTATTGTAAACCCTAGGAGAGGTGGAATTATTTGTTAACCTTTTTTCTCGAGGTGTATTCTGTATTGCATCTTCTTTTGGATTTGACTGGCTTTACGACTCAGTGAACAGTGTGCGTGGGCTTCGATCGTTGAGCGTTGAGTTCAACATAGCCGGTAGTTTCTGTTGACGGTGTCTGCTTTGTGACTGAATTACTTTTGACTGCTTGTTAAGTGTGCCAATTCACCAGAGGAGGTAGACAGGGCAGAAATAGCCGTTAGAACGAGCCAGCTAGCTAGCGTACAAAGAGCAAGTACTAAGATCTGTTAGACCTAATAAGAATGGGTAGTGTTATTTGCTGATAAGACGGACTGATACTGTTAGAGGCGGTGCATCATTCCGGCTGATATTATCAAAATATCACGCAAACAAAACGCCTAACATGGATATACATTTACATGCCTTGTTTTTTAAAGTATTTTTCTTGAATATTCACATATGATGTATAGTATAATAGTGATGAAGAGAAATGTGAATTTAATTCGGATTTCAACTCTAACCAGTGTGGTATGTAATACATAAATAAATTATGTGATGATTATTATCACATTAATACGTTGATTATTGAATTACGTTTGAGTGTGAATAATGAACTCATTTTTTGGTTGATTAACTGACTAATTGATCAATTATTACTAGATGGGATGTCGATTTTGTTGCAGCGATAGTAATCAGCCAGAATTTATTGATCGTAATGGTGATGTGGAAAATATGGTGAGTAGAATTGAAGCATTAATAAGTAGTGTGATGTATAATATTGATGTTATGAATAAGTGTAATTAATTTTTTTCCAAACAAATAAATTGCAGTCACTCTCAACAACAGCGGGCACACCACAGAGTGAAGAAACCACTCGGTATGTGTATTTTTCGGATGGTCGTCGACGAGTCGACTATGTGCTAGCTTATGAAGCAGATAGCAGTTTGATTTCAAATCAGGAAGAGGAATCTGCGAGCGAAGATGACGATCTTATTGCACATTATGTATGTTGGTTCGTTCGTTTGCTGTGCTTTGTTTAGCTTTTTATTGTTGTTATTACCAGAGATGGGAGTAGAGCGCTATCGAAATAGGCTTTTCGCTAGGTAGCGATAGCGTGCTAGTACCCAATTTATTGTTAGTGAGTGGTGCCAAATATTTATTTGTCGTTTAGGAGATGCACATTGCGTATGCACGTTTGTAATTAAAGAGAGGAATCAATTTTTGTACGCTCGAATATTTCGTCGAAATGTAATTTGTTTTTTTCAAGGCACTATCGAGCAATGAATCAAAAAAATCGAAAAGACGGCGAATGTATGAGGAAAATTTGAAAATAAAAGGCTTAGAATTGGAATATGTTAAAGGAGAGGTGAGAAGTTCGCCAAGTGTCTTCATTTCAAAATATTATTTTTAGTGGTGTTATTACCACTTGTTATTACCACTTTTAGTTGGAATAATGAAGTTGTTCAGTTTTCTACTCATCGTATCTTGATTATTATTTTTCAGTTTTGTAGCAATATGAGTTTCGTACTAGTACATGTACCATATGATTTACTGTCTAAACGAGCTGAGAAACTTGGAATCGAAATGCGTGTACGAGCTGATCGAAGGCCTGTGAGTAATTCTTTATTGTTTTTTGTTTAATAATTTTGTTGTGGTTGTTATTACGATTGCTTTTATTATTACCTTGTTATTATCAGTATTGCCGTCGTATTCTTATTACTGCTACAATCATTGTCATAGTTGGTATTTACCTGATTGCGCTTATTGAAAGATCGAAAACATGGGTACCTTTAACGCAGTAAACCTTGATAGCTGATAGCTAACCCAGGCTGAGGTGTTATGAGGGTTTCAATTTTGAAAAATCGAGGGAAATTTTCGCTCTGTTAACCTATTCAGGTGTGTAGTACCATCTAGCATTTTGATTTGAAGACTGGTTTCGGCTTGGTTGCAATGATATGATTAAAAATATTTTCCTAATGTTGGAATACGTTACGATATGAAGCCAGGCTTTGGAATGGCTGCAAAGATAAAGCAAAAATTCTTTTGGAAATTTCAAGCAGCGAACAGTGGTTGATGGTCCATTGGATCGAATTCTTAAACGTTTTCGTATATTTGGTTTCTCGAACGAAATAAACGCTCTGATAAGTGAACCGAGAAATCAGTATCATCCCTTTACTTCTGATGATGTGGAATGGTTGGTTTGCATCCATGATTTATTTTCAAAGTATTTCCTGTTTCTGTTATCATTCCTTTTGGTGTAATGATTTCAATGTCAATTTTATGTCCTTACCGTAAATGTGTTTATGAACCGATGAGCATTGTAAATGTGTTTTTGTTTGCGATGAGATGCAATATGATCAAAAATTTACAGTTTTTGTGGTTCAGAGGATGCTGAGAATTTTTTTTCGAGTGCTGATCGAATTCTTATCGCTAATGATATACTGAGCAGGACAAAGTTTGGACGTGGCGACCGGATAGGCATTCAAAATATGTTGAAAAGTGAAATTTATTCGGCTGCATATCCCCTACATGAAGTATTTTTATCACTGTTGTTGTTCATTGTTTCAGCGTTGGTTCTAATCATTATGAATAAAAAAATTTAATAGCATTTTTATTATGCGCTATGAACGTGTTTCATTTCAGTATCTCGATTATAAAAATCTGCGAAGTAAGCCGTGCAGAAAGGTATTTCGTTGTTGTTGTTATTATTGACGTGTACATTTGTTTATTTTGTTGTCTATATTCTAGGAATTTGGATAGTTGAATGAAGTTTAGGTTGTAGCTTTTCTCATCAGTTTGTTTGATTGATGGGTTCGTTTCATTTACGGTTGATATAACTGTGTTTTTTGTTTTCCATCCCTACGGATATCGACTAGTGCCCCACCTTTTTACTATGAGCTGTCGTTGCAGCCGTGGTGTGTTTGTTTATGTGCCATTTTCAGGAACCAATACGAAATGCTAGTGAAATGCGTGACTTTAGTACACGACAGTTCTTGTATTGGCTATGGGCAAAGCTGCGTTATTTTTACAAATTTCAACCACTCTTCTTAATTAAGTATGTGAGCAAGCTTATTGTTGTTGGTGGTGTTGTCAGATAGATCGCTAGAAAGATTATTATTTATTCATTTAGTTGTGTTGGTATCTATGATTTTTAGGGAATACTTTGGCTCTAAGATTACCATTTATTTTGTTTTGGTCGGCTATTACACAAAATATCTGGTACCATGTGCACTCATTGGGCTACTTTGTTTCTTCTACGGTCTTCTAACGATATCGAACGATGTTCCAAGGTAATTGTTGCTGCATTTGGTTCTTTGATTCTATTTTGTCATGTTATTTTGTTATCTAATCGTTCATTATATGTAAAAATTCATAATCGAATATAGTAATCAAATATGCGAACGCAACGGTCTAGCCAACGATATCGTGATGTGCCCAAGTTGCGATAAGTGGTGTGATTATAAACGTTTGAATTCAAGTTGTTTTTATTCGAAGGTTCATTCAATTCTTTGCATTTGTTATCATTTTGTGTATTGTATTGTCATTGTTATCATTGCTGATTACTAATATTATTATTAGACATCAGTGTTAGTGTTATTATTTGCAGCTATCTTACATTTTCGATAACATTTCAACCGTATTATTTGCTATATTGATGAGTGTTGGGGCGACATTATTCGTGGAAGGTTGGAAGCGTTATAATGCTGATGTTGCGTGGAGATTGGGTCTACTCGATACTGGTTCACATGAGATCAGTTAACGCATTGTTATTGTTCATTATTGTTACTGTTAATATTAGTGTTATTCGTTATTGTATATTGAATTTTTACGAAGGAATACGTCTTGCCTATCTGTTGCAATCGCTTCGTTCAAGCGACGTACGTGATCCTCGCACACTTCGTCGTGAACCAGTGGAGATTCCACTCCGTAAACGTTTACCTACAATATTAGCATCTGGAGTTACCGTTATTTTTTTTGTTAGTTGTTATTCGTTAACTTGATTATTTATTATGATTGTTACAGTTCGCCTCTTTTATTATAAATAATCCGTTTTGTATAATTCAGCTATGCTTAATTCTGAGTGCAGTGATTGGAACGATAGTGTATCGAATAGTGCTGATGCAAATGCTTTATCGTGTTGATATGATGCGTCCGTTTGCAGCCGTTTTTACCTCAGTTACAACGGCGATCTTAAATTTGATAGTGATACTGATTATGAGTTATGTAGGTTATTCTTATTGCCATTTGTATTTGTTGTTATATTTTATTATTATTGTTATTATTATTTGCTGCTATATTATATTATTATTTATTATTATTGTTGTTATTATTATTATTATGATTATTATTATTGTTATCAATGTCTTAATGAATGAAAGCAGAACTTCTTTTGTTTGTTTACAGTTTTATAGTTTTTTGGCCTTAAAGTTGACCGACTGGGAATATCCACGAACGCAATCGGAATTCGAAAAGAGCTATACGGTGAAAGTGTTTTTGTTCCAGTTCATCAATTACTATTCATCGATATTTTATGTGGCTTTCTTCAAGAGGAAGTTCGTCCATACTGTCATTGAGCAGCTTTTTATTTCTCTTCATTCATTGACTTTCCTTTTCATTATCATTATTCGTGTTGCTAATATATCTTGCGTTTTGAAAATTGATGATAAATTCCGTTTCCAATAAATGAATGAAGTTTCAATTGATTAATTCAGTTTCTCTGGATTACCTGGAAGACGCGTACTGGGTATAAGACCTGAGGATTGTGATCCGGCGGGTTGTATGGTCGAACTGGTCATTCTGCTTGCAACGATTATGTTTGGTAAAACTGCTTACAACGCGTTTATGGAGTTTTTCAATCCGTATGTTTTATATTCATTATCGTAACTATCAATATTTGGCATTTATGATTATTGTTATGGTTTAAGAGTGATTCTAACATTGTTCCGTGGCTTCACGCTGAAGATTCCCGAAACGCGTAGTCGTCGATTCGAGCGTTTACGTCGTAAAAGAAGGAATGAGATGAATTCAGCAGCCTTTCGAGCACCACGTTGGGAGTTGGACTTTGCACTCACACCAACCTATGAGCAGTTTCTTTTCGACGAATATCTCGATATTGGTTTGACGTTTCATTCTTTTGTTTGGTCTATGTAGTGGAAATATCGAGAACTAATATATAACATATTTTTTGCAGTGGTTCAGTTCGGTTTTGTGACGTTGTTTGTGACGGCATTTCCGTTAGCACCATTATTTGCGTTGATAAATAATGTGCTAGAAGCACGCTTGGATGCGTACAAGTTTGTTGTAGCAACACGTCGGCCCATCCCCGAACGAGCCAAAGATCCCGGAATATGGCTGTCGATCATTGATACACTTAGCAAAGCGGCCGTCTTAACGAATGTTATTTTTATGAGTTGTTCTAACCGTTATTCGTTAATATTATTCTTGCATGTCATCCATCCAATGGTTGTGAAAAAATGATATTGTTTAAGGCATTTGTGATTGCGTTTACGAGTGATTTTATTCCACGAATGGTTTATCTGTACACAAATCCGAATTTGGATGGTTACGTGAATAGTACGTTATCAATTTTTGAGTCAAGCTCTTTACATGCACCTGATTGGTCACAGTGGCATAATGTCACAACTTGTTGGTATGTTGTTGCATTATCATTACTTTGCAGTTAGCAATTGATCGTGTGCTAATGAGCAAATCAGGAACGATTTGCGGTGTAATATTGCCAGTGCTAGTATGACACGCCACTGAAAAAAAAATAGTACGCGCTAGAAGATACGTTTTGTTGCTAAACATAATATTGCCCACTACTGGATACTACTTAATTGAATGAGGAACGTCGTCAATTTCATCTCAGAATCGGTGAAATTTCGTAATGGGTTTCAGGTTTCGTGGTTACCGAAAGCCTCCTTGTACACTCCGTCCAATGGCCGACTGCGATGATAAATATGGTGTTACACATATGTGGTGGATCGTTTTATCGTTCCGACTTGGTTTTGTTGTCGTTTTTGCGGTATGTTCGCTGTGCTTTTGGAGCACAATTATTATTGCATTTATTACTAGAAATATTGTTCGTTATTATTTGCTACATTATTTGTATCATTATTATCAATCAGTATTACTGTCATTGTTCATGCATGGTGTGCAAAGTTCGAAAGGAAATGTCATTTCGTAATCCATAATTTTAGCATGTAGTCCTGGCAGTAAAGGCTCTAATCGCATATTTGATACCTGATATGCCAACACGAGTATTCATTCAATTGCATCGTCAACGGTCTGGTTCGTTGGGTGGTTTATCTGAGGGAACAGAACGCACAGTTTGAAGTGCCCAGTAGAGCACCAAAATTATGATATTCAGTTTTCTATATAATTTGGTTATGATCATGAATGAGCTACTAAAATATCTGCTTTCGTTGTCCATTGTTAATGCCCTTGTTGTCTTGAATAGGCTTATTCACGACTATCCCACGAGTGCTTTGTTGTTGTTTTGTCCATGGTTTATCATATAAATTATCTTATTTATGATTATACTGAGAATTTATTTGCATTTTTGTCATGCCTATATCTCGTCATATATCACGTTTACATCTATACCACATCATTTATATTTCATCTTGCCTTTAATCATGTATTAACCAATCCCGGAACTGCTAAGCTTGTTGTTACGATTATTATTGTCGAATGTATGGGCAAACGGCACATTAGCTATTCGCGTTTCGTCTTCATCGCATCCAACAACACACATTTCAAAACATTTGTTATCATTTTTCAGTACTTGTGTTGTCACTCCCAACTCGCTTAATCAACTTTATTATTTATGTGTATAAAGGACGTCGTTAATTTTTTCTATATATAATTTTTGGTTATGATCATGAATGAGCTAATTAACTCGCTTCTTTCATTGTTGTAATCAACTCCTTTTTGTGATGATATTCGCCAATGTGTTACTATTTTAGTATGAGTGAGCTTTTGTTTGCGGCCATAGTGCAAATGTTTTACTTAATTTGAATCATTTATGCGTTTATTTATTGTTGCATTCAGTGTTATTATTGCGGTAATGTTAAAGTGATTGACGCAGATATCCATTGCCAGCATGACACGAATCTTGTAAAAGGGAAACCGGTCCGGAAACTCCTCAGTGGCGTGAAAGAAATTAATTTTCTGGAATGAAACAAGTACTTTCTAAACTTTATTTATCCATTGCAGAATCAATATGAACCTCGGTAATCAAAAAAGAAAAGTAATGAAAAAAAACAATTTTCAGCGATAAAGAATGAAATCTGATAACAAGTTCAATACTCATGAAGAAGGAAGATGCAATAAACGTTTGAGGAATTATCTTCGAGATGAACGGAAAGGCAATCATTCCACCAAAGTGATGGTTAATGAATAAGTAAAAATTCACCGGAGGGATGGAAATAAATTCTAACTATCGAGCGTTCTGAGATGCGACTGGTGCATTAGGTCTGAAATTCCCATTCTACTTTTCAAGCATCTCAGAAATACTCCGTCGTCCTACGCCAAATCATTTTCTGTCATACCAAAAAGATCAATCAATTCTTATTGCTCATGAGAGACGATGTCAGCCAATACATTGAAGCACTTACAAGACATTTCTGACTTTTGTTCAGGCCTAAACGAACTAAAGATACTCATAAAATAGGATAAAGACGAGTGTTTCCATGAGCGAGCCGCGTTTAGATATGCGAATGAAAAATACACCATCACAGTAGCGTCTCATCCTAACAAAACAACACGAAATGTTAGTTTTTCTCAATAAGTCCCCAATGTTGAAGAGAGACGATGTCAGCCAATGTATTGAAGATCATACGAAACATTTGTGACTAAACAGACTTTTGTTCAGACCCGAATGAGCTAATGATACTCAGAAAATAGGAGAAAGAAGAGTGCTACTATGAACTTATCGCATTTACATATACACTGTTCGATCGAGCAGAACCTCCGCATTCTAATAACGAAAACTTCGCCGGAAAATTCCCCCTGCACGAGGAGATATAGCTATTTTTCTGATACTATAGGGGTTACCACATTCAAGCCTACCGTACTCTCAGTTTTGACCAGTAACATATCAATTTCTTCACATCAGTCGATCGACCAGAATCTCTGAATTCAGAAATTTTTTTTTCAGGCGATTTTGCTTAGTTGAGGAGATATAACTAAATTATTGAATATGTCATCCACCATGAGACTCCCAAATTAACCATGCTATTATAACATAGCAACTGTACGAAATACCAATTTCCCGACCCCCTCCGTTACCCTCCACGAGACCCCCAAATTACCCAGGATGGGTAATTTCACCCCTATGAGAACCACTGTCTTAGACAGTACTTCAAAACTTATGTGCCCCTTTTTCTATCTATGCTCGTGCACTGTAAGATGTGAGGTGAAAACGCCTCAGCTTACGAATGTCACCATTTCGGAATGTGTTAAACAGGCTTTCGTTATGAATTCTGGTCGTTGCATAGTATGCAACGTAGGTGTAGTGTTTACATAAAGCTTTCGGTGGAGTAATGCATGAATGACCTAATGTGAGCGACAGTAAAGTAAATAAACGAACTCGTATCCATCATATAAATTCGTGCTACGTATGTCAGTTAGCTATGTTTCATTCATTTCTTTACCTATTTCAATCAACAATTAAGGTGAACGAAGTGAATCCTTTTTAAGACATCGTCTGAAGTAGTGGGCTCTAGCAATTTAACGACACATTTAATTAAATATGACATGATGCAGTTGTTATTAGCTAGCAGCTGCCAACAGATTCATCAGTACAATCCAATCGATAAATGATACAACAATTTAACCGTTTAACGTTAAACAGACAGACTATTATTGTTTGCTGTTGCTTAAAACTCGCACTCGATCAACATATCAACTCTCTGTCCAGTCTAAGTCCAAGCCTCTGGCTAGACTACTTACTAAGGTTTACCTCCGAGGTTACCGTAAGCTATCTCATATCGTTACCTGTTGTTATCCTCCATCCATCCTCATTACCAGTCCGTCCTATTCTTTATTGTGCATTCTTCAACAGTTATTATCTGTTATTATTCACAGTTCATTGTAATTTACTGTTGTTATTTACATTACTGTTACTAGATAATAATTATTATACATTGTTATTAATATAACAATATCATTATTATTATCGTAATATGATGACTAGACAAAAGAACTCAACTACCAATGGTGCTACGTATGATCAAGGTGGTAGTGCACAATGGTCACAAATTTGTTTGTTATTTTATACGCTTTTATTTTGGGTAAGTTTTAAGCGTTTTCAATGCTTTTGGTTATTTATTATTATTATTATTATTATTATTATTATTATTGTCGTTATTGGCACAATTTATTATCATTATAACTGCTTTTATTTATAATAATTGCTATTATTTCTAATAAGAATAGCATGAGTCTATGTTCAGATGGCCTGTAGGCTGTCAATTTATCAATATCATCGTCATCGAACGAATAAATTCAAACCACAATTATTGAAGTCATCTCTGGCTTAGCCAGGCCTAACCTATTGTACCCCCATTATTTCTCATTGTTGTTGATCTTTTAGATGAGCGGCTTCACGTTAATCTTCTTAGCGCTTTGGGCGTTGCTCGATCCACGCCGTAGTTACGTGCTTGACTTGGTAGATTTCTCCGAAGATGAACCGCTGCTGAAAGCAGCCGTTTACATGTGCATTATTGTTGGCGTTGCCATATTACTGGTCGGATTCATTGCATGTTGTGGAGCCATTAAAAAATCACGTTGCATGCTAACCACTGTAAGTATTCAGTAAGTTTTTGGTAAAATGCAGTGAGTTGTTGAATAATTTTACGGAGTGAATTACAAATTCAATTAGAATTAAATTTGAAAATGAATTCCCACAAATTAAACACGTATTTTTCATTGCAGTTTGTAATCTTCGTGGCATTGATTTTTTGTGCCGAATGCGTGATTGGAGCTTTGGCCATATCATACCGTAGCAAGGTAGGTGGATTATTAAACTGTCACCGAATCAGATATCTTATTCGTATACGTTCTGCTCAGCTCGTAATCGTTTCATTCAGCTTGTTCAGAGTATGGCATAAGTCAATTGGAAAAATGAATAAATGAAAACGTTTCAAATTTGTGACTGCTTTACTTGCTCACGGTATTTATTTCAATCACTGTTTATGCGCTTTCGCATATCGTAATACACTAATGACGTTCATTAATCAAAGTATGTGTATGTTTGCATATAATCATTAATCATCATTAAATAACAAGTATTTTTAAAATATTACTTATACAATGCAATTAATAGTTTGATGATGACTGGATGAGTATTTATGTGAGAAATTTGACACATTCACGCTACGAGCGACTCTACTGGGTAACACCATTGATTGATGCAATTCAGTATTACGTAATGTTTTATTCATTAAACTTTTATTTTTTTATTTTTTGGTGCTTTCATTCATTCACTCACTTCGCGTGTGTCAACAATAAATATCAGTCGGGATTCCCAACTCTTCGTTACTTTTCGTTCAGAGAGATTTTGATGATGTCTTTGGACTGGAGCACGATCGATATTATTATTACTGAATAACTGCTTGTTTTTTTTGTGTGCGTTATAATTTTGATTGTACTGATGATGGTTTCTTTGGATGTCGTCTTGTTTATTGTTGTCTTGTCCAGTATTTATGGCAATGCACTGTCTACGAATTTAAGCCTGAAGGAAATGCAACAGATGGAACGAAATCATAAATTGCAGTTTTTGGTGAGTAATTTCGATGTAAAACTAGTGAGAATGATGCGAGATGAATATGGTATACGTTTAAATAATCCACGAAACAACCGCATCACACAACTGATCGACCGACTTCAGTTCTACGTTAGTCATTCGCTCTTCTCCATCAATTCACTACCAAAAATAATCACTCTTACCGATCAATTTCTCGTTGTTCGTCTATTTTCATCTCAAACAAACGATTCTCAACATATATAACTCATGCTCTAATAAAATGAATTAAATTTGACTAACTCAACTAACTATTCCATAATATTAACGTAGCAAATTGAACTGAGCTTTCAGGAAGAATGTTGCGGGTCAAAAAATGCGACGAATTGGGAGGGAAGTCGTTGGAAAAAGACGAGCGCCGCTAGTCTGGGCAATAGTTTGTTAAGCAACTCTGCAGTTGCAGCAGATTTCCCGGATTTTTCCGAGGAACGGGCTTATGCGGCGCTTTTCAGCTCAGTACCAGTGACATGTTGTGTACAGTTGTCGGGTGCTACACCAGTCAATCCGGTTGCACGAAGTATGGCCAGATGTCAACAACCTCAGGCCACAAAGTGGTGGCGATACCAAGTGGTGCGTGTTCCATGCAAGTGAACTGCCTGCCGATCGTTTAGACTGCACGCTCGATGAATGATTATGATGTGCTGCTGCTGCATGCAAGAAGTGTAAAAGAAAGAAACATATAAAAGGAAAACTCAGATCACAAATACAAACAACAACTAAATGCCAATCAATGAATTCCTCCTTCAACCATATGAGGTTTCTGAAAGAGTTGGTAGTCTCGGCTGCGGTCATTCTTACCGAGATAAAAATTTTTTGACGAAAATGAAAATGCAGAAAATCGATCATCCTTCACGAAGCAATTTCGTAAGAAGAATTCTCCACCGTAGTCTATTTGGTTGGTCAAGGTCATCTAGAACGAGAAAAGTTCGGTATAAGTCTTATGGTAAATTTTTCCGTTACAAAGTGGCAGCCATAAGAACGGTTCTTGATGTATGTGTGTGTACACTTAACATTTTGGTAATACGTTTGATCTTGACATTTATACGTTCATTTCGCCGCTAATCACTTCATGTTCATTGTGCTAATATCTTTAACAAACATTATGATGCCAATCTTCAAATATCTATTCTCTCATTCAACTAATAATATTGATCGTGCTTTCATAATATGACAGTCCGTCCTTCTGTTCATAAGTTATTTTCTCGTCCATTCGTTTAATTATCAACTGATCAGACACACCCGGGTAGGCTTTTAATGTGCTGATTGTAGTGGTGCTGTAATATGGATAATGATGTTTTGTAGCAGCAATGTTGTGGAAGCTCAGGTCCAAAAGACTACGCCGACTCATATTGGTTCAAAACAAATACCCTCCGAGGGACACGCTCCTTCGTGCCGGCCTCTTGCTGTAAGCAATCACAGAATGCACGTTCAAATCATATTCAACCAGTCGATCCCATGTGTACAACCTATCACTATTACTCATTCGCATTCAATCATTCCGTAAATATTCAGGCATGATATTCACTTTATTAGAATTCACGCAATATTTATACTAATTTTTAAACTGATGCTGCTGCTACTAATCCTTCATTATCGTCGATTGTTGTTTGCATGCGTCTCTTCTAAAAATTCACGCCGTTGTGGTGAGCGCATAATAACCGCATCGCTTTCCTTAAAATGAATACTAATTTTTCAAATTCATTACGGCCAATTTAAATGACAATCGATAACATTAACAACAATTTAATAATTTAAGGGATGTCACGAAAAACTTCACCAGTGGTTAAACGTCCAAACGACAATTTTTGCAAGTGTCGCGTTTGCCCTTGCAGTTTTTCAGGTTAGTCGACATTAATTATTAAATAATTAAAGGAAATAACAGAAGCGCATCCAAATGGAACTTACATGACTGGCTGGGTAAGTGAAGAAGAGACTTGGTGATGCACTAGTTCGAACCTGATTATCTCTTTACATGGAATCGCATTACTTCATCTTTCTTTCCAATAGTGAATATATGCTTATTTCTAGATGATCGGTATCTGTTTAGCGATAACTCTGTTCCGCCAAGCACCTTCGCTGACACGATCCTCTTCATTAATATTATTACCTCCGTCAGCAACAAAGCCAACTTCTGCAGGTTATAGTCAAATTACCAGCAATACATCATAATATGTGTGTGGTTGACTCGCTGATCCAATTCATGCTCTTCTTGTGTTCTATTCTATATGCCATGGCATGAATTTTGTAAAAATGTGTATGTATATTTGTTGTGATCTGATGTATATCTCATAGACGAGTGAAAGTTTGTAACTCAGTGCAAATTGACACAAACCAAAATATAAATGAATATAACTAAGAATAACATGAATAGTAGTAATAATAAACAGTAATAATTAATATAATAATAGTAAACAACTGAAAAAAATACACTGTAAAAGAGAGAAAATTTCGCATGTTAATGTTACTAAAGAAGACGAGATCGTACTTTTGCTAAAGAAAAGAAAGATTCAAATTAGAAATATGACTTCAAAAAAACAACAATAACAATTCGGAAACTATATGTCAGCGGAAATTCATTAGTTTTTCAATACCTCTCTGCTAGAACAGAAACAATACTGACAGAAACAATCAAAATCATTGAAATTTACACATGAAAATCAACCGATAAAAGAAATGCTAATCGTTTAAACGACCAACAAACGATGACCATAATAATATCAAAGAAAACAACGGTAATTACACAAATAATACCGATAATAACACTTTTTAACATCAATGATAAGTATAATATGAATGAAAAGACAAAATGAAAAGAAAAGGAATGTGAGAACACACACAAACTAATCAGAAACAACAACCATCTAATTCAATTTTCAGCCGATCATCCGAATATGTGAATGAGGATATTAAGAAAATTCACTTCTTGACCCTTCTTGAACGTAAAATTCCATTAGCCGAACAAGTCTGAGCGAATTTGGTTGTAAAGAGGCATTTATTCATGATCCGTAAGATTACCAATCGATTTTAATGATAACGGTAATAGTAATGATAATACTAATAATGATAATACTAATAATAATAATGCAAATATATAAAATTTACCATTACATTAATTTACAGTTCCCACTACGCAATAAACGTCGTCTGTTGATATCGGCAGAAGCTTGCACGAAACGTGCAATTGGCCGAGGTGTAACATCAGATAGAACTGCATGATAATAATGATTATTTTTAGTTGGATTCGTCGTCACTACACTATTGTTACTATTATTATTATTATGGGCACTCTGATTACCATGATGAGTATGATGCCTTCTTTGTAGCGAGCCCATACACACTTCTGCACCTTGAGCAAACGAACGCACCTGCACGAAATGAAGAAAATCACAAATTGTTTTCACATGCAAGAGAGAGTCGTGAAATTTCGCAACCGTTAAAAAAACACCAAACAAATAAATGAGTAAATGAATGAGAAGTAAACCTTGAATTTAAGAAATGCTGGTAGAGGTAAACGCTCAATAGCGTGTATATTTTTTACGCAAGCCACAACGGCACGACAGCACAGGTCTTGTAAGTTTGATACTGAAAAGAAGCGAACGAAAATTTGAGAGTTTTGGCACGAAAAACATTTTTTAAAAAGGAATAGAGTAATAATTTCCCCTCAAGGATCGTCTATGTTCACTGGAACTTCTGCACGAAACTGGATGAACTCAAAAAAAAACGATGAATGAACTGGAGTGCATTGACAATATTTTTGAAAACTGCCACGACGTTTCACCTTGATTTGTCCTCCATAACCAATGCATACCGTTTCGCTGAATGACCAATCGTGCTAGCTCCGTTAAACTTTCATGAACATTAAAATAAACAAGGGTCGAAATCTGAAAAACGTTTCCCTGTTTCTTCAAAAGTGAATATAACGACATAACTTTCAAAAAAATAAATCAGTAAGACGATATAGCGAAAGAGCTTCAAATTGACCTCAAAATATTGCATATTTCGTTTGTGAGCAAACGTTTCAGCTTCGGCACGCGAAACAGCTCGATTGAACTCTAAATGCAGTCGATTTCCCACTAGAATCCTTGGTATTCCAGGTGCATACTGCAAGATAAATGAGATTTTCATAAACGTAAAGACGAATGGTATCACGTCACCTCATCAATTTCAGCGAGCCATCTACGAATTCCGTCGAAAGACCAACGATTGGTGATATCATAAACCAATAAGATACCCTGTGCACCACGCGAATATGATCGGATTATTGTCGAGAAACGGCCTTGCCCAGACGTATCCCTCAAGCGAACATCAATCGATAAAATAAACAACAACAATTATACATAATCAAGGAGTGATAAGTAATGCTGACCATAGCTGCAATCGAACTCGTCTTCCTTCGAGCAGAATTGTTGTAGTTTTCGAAGACGTGCCAACGGCTGAAATCATGCAAAGCATTCAACCAAGACACGGCATTAGCCGATCGCCACAACGTATCAATCACAGTAAAAAGCAATAAATAACGAACGTGTAAAGAATGCTGAAGAAACAGCAGATTCCCTTGTAGTTGGCAATTTCTTATTAACACCACGGTCTGTTGCGGTAGTGTTAGATGATGATGACAGCAGATCGGTTATCTCATTTTTACCAACGTCCGAATCACCAACCAACAAAAATTTCAATAAATATTCATGATCATTACGACACAGGACCATTTCAACGCATTCAAACCTCGACCATTTTCCGATTTACCTCCGAGATACCTTCGTTGTTATTCGCTGAAAAACGATGAACTCTCGAGTGTTTATTAATTACTCGATATTCTGCAGTGAGTTATTGTCAGTTCTAACATTGTTAAAACTGACAATAACTCACTGCAGAATATCGAGTAATTAATAAAATAATGAACCGACGAAAAACCGATCTCATGAACGAATACAACAGAAACATACTACAGCATTAAACGCCAAAACATGCGAATAACAGCATATGGCGAAAACATTAGATATTATCACATTGCCACAAACACTCGTGCAGAAGATTACAATGTAAATCAATGCAATAGCAACACTTAAATGACAATCGAATGCTGATATTTGTATGAGAGGAATTGTGTGAGAAATGGTGTAAGCACTGGACAGTGCAAGAAAGTGATATCATCAACAGATGGACGACGAAACTCAAAAATTGATCAGACCAACCGTTCCTAAGACACGGTCACGTTTGTTCGTGAAAAATTACATTAAGATGCACTTATGTAAATGGCTGAGAACGCTCATATTTTAGTTCGTTCTGAACTTGCCAAGCTTTCGAGCCGCAATCTCGCTTTGTACTAAACGAATTAAGTTGAGATTTCCCCCAACAAAAGAAGTAATTTGTCGAACTTAGCATTTTTTGAGCACCTCGATTCACTGTATGAATCATTTCTAGTTTTAAAAAGTTTTCCACTCTTTAATTTCGATATGGCTAGGTAGAGAAGACATTAAGTTATCTGATGCAATGAAAAAAATTCTCTTCGGTCCACTCATTCGAGTGTTGTGACAAATTTTGTTCGAAAAAGTATTCTCCAAAATCAACTTTTTGAAAGAATTAAATTAATTGGCTATTATCTTAACTAATTCTTGGGCTTGCGAGTTGCGATTTCGATGTGTTCATTTTAGTATACGCCATTATTTAATATGTTTATCAGAGCGCTCATAGTGAATGCGTGAGAAATTGGGAAGCATACAGATAATTTAGAATATCCTTCAATAACAATTTAAAAATTAAGCGATATACGTAAAGGACAATAGTGTAACAGTAAATTGGTGATAAACAACTTAATGTATCGAAACTGATCGCTCAATGGTTGTGCCTAATAACATAACGTTCACGATAAGACTTCAAATACGTGATGTAAATTCCACCCACTTGATTCACTCAAAACCACAGCACAGCAATAAATAAATCGCGCGCGCGATCCTCTATGCAAACGATTCTCACTGCAACGAGCAATTTGCGCGTTTGATGCGTCTAAATTCAGATTTTAATTCCAAATGCTCAACGAAACGAATAATCAATGTTAGTGCATAAATATGACTCAATTATATACTGATCGTGATCTTTCAAATTTCCATCTGATAATAACACAAACACAACGAAAAACTTCGTTACTGATGTCAAACTACTATGTAATTTTTAGTCATCACATATATCCAACACAATCCTAACCTTTCTTCAGCATCAAAAGTGAAATCACAATGCAACTACCAACGTATGTCATAAAATACGTTCATAATAATTATAACAATAACAACAATGCAAAATGATACTTGATGAGGCACATTGAAAGGAATAGTTGAATGCGTTGAAATCAGTGACTGCACAGGGATACTAAAGACGTTTAGAATATAAGTGAATAATGAAATGAAATAATACCAGTTATTCATTCTGCCATTGATTCACTTCCCAAAAGACGAAAGATCAAAGCTAACGAATCACGGGTCAAACTAGGTTAAAAAAATAAGAACCATTGTGGTAATAATAACGATTATATATCAGTAAACCAGGATACATCTATTACTATGTGTGAATGATGCAAAATTATGAGTGGTTGAACAGAATAATAATAATAATAATACTGACAGTAAGAATGAAATCGATTGGCTGAAAAGACTGATTCGAGATTGTCGATGAAAGTGATTGAATGATGGATTGTCGAATGAAAGTTTGAGATGACGAAGAAATGGACGACTGGTCAACTTCTATCTATAGTTGAGAACGACTGGCGTGGAAAGATGTGTGTTGCTGAATTCTTCTAAGTCCTTAAAATGATAAACGATAAAACAAATCTGTGTATAATCCCAACACAAAATACGCTATTCATTCAAAATTAAATGTATCGATAAACGAATCAGACCTCGCCAACATATGAACGTAGTGGATGAATAAAGATATTTTCTTGACCATCAATTCGCGCACCCGCATTGTGCAACCAACGACGACACTCATTTGAAAGATCACGACGTGCTGTACTCATGCAATCTTTGTGTGCTGATTCGGCATTCTTCAGCGGACTGAACTCTTCCTCACGACTCACTTCCCATACGTAGAAATCGCTAAACGTTTATGTTGCACACTTGAAAATAGAATAAAGTCAAAACGACAATATCTGTCGAATCATTATTTAACAAACAAGAAACTAATGATGAAAAACACTAACTTTGAGTACTCAAAGACGTCGAAAACAAACTGCTCAAGCTTGAAACCATTCGGTTGGTCAGGTTTTACTGTCTGCCCATTATCGTCAATGAATGGAATCTTCTTATGGGCCCGATGGAAATCAAGACGTTTCCCATCTTGGCAAACTTAAATGCTCATTCTTCTTTCATTAATACATTAAGATTTTTCAAAACGGTATAGCATACTAATATAGCAGTGATAATGAAAATTCAAAGAACACGATAAAAATAACAATATTAACAAGCGAACCATTGTCCAAAAAATCAATTGTGAAGAAATGATTCGCTATATTACCAGCCCGGAGTAACAAACGTCCACTTTCGTCACGTTTTTCAGCCATTTCCTTCGAAATTTCTGAATATTCAACAACTTTAATCTTACCCGACTCACGACAGACTACACCAACTGCTTCATTTGGTTCCACTTTTTCAACTACCTGAAACATAAACGCACATCGAGATACTAGATGTCATCAAATCATTTACATTATACAATTGGATCATTTTTCTACTGCAAAGTAACGAATATAACAAAATGAGAATGAAACAACAGATGAATATATTTAAAAACAACCTTTGCAGCACAATCAGCATGTTTAAGTGCACAAAATCCGATGAAATGTGGATCAGCCACACGGCACAACACATTATCCACACAATAAACATGCAAATATTGCACACCCCGTTCCCGCATTGCACTCAAGTACGGTCGTATAGCCGTATATAAGCCACCGTTACCATCCGGTGCGGTCGCTATCTCCCATTTTGTCGACAGCATCAAACGACCGTTCGCATCAAAACATGGGAAATCATTTTGTGAGAAGATTGTCAATTGATCTTTTTCAAGACCAAATTCGGGAAGAATTTTCATCAGATGCTCAACGGTATCTTTCTCGGTTGCTTTACTAGTCATCACTAACCTAAATTACTAGTTTGGAATTAATTATCGCATATCAACATTACAACAACATTATTATTTTTATTTCAATCTCTCTCTTTATTTACCCACCAACGTGTATTATACATCACCTACCATTGAATTAAGGGTTTTGAACCACGGAATTTTGCGGCCGCAAGTGCCTGAAGACGAGCAATACGAGCCGCTTGAATGGCCAACAAAGAATCTGAACTATTGTAACCCGACAGTTCCAAACTTAGTGTCCCTTTTGGATACACTGCACCTAGACGAGTGGCTTGACCACCAGCCAACACAATAACACCTACCTTACATTCAGCTATAGCTTCTAATCCTGTAATAAGTTCATATATTAATAACTGTTATTATTTTGTCCATAATAAATAATCAGTATAGATGACAAATGTGTATCACCTTTATGCCAGAATTCATGTAACTGTTGCTCGTTGAAGTGCTTACGTACCGCATAGTGATCGTCATCAATCGCTTGCAGACATTTCATATCCTGTAAGAGGAATGAATCAGAAGTTCAACCTCAACTTATAATAATAAACTAGGCAATAATAAACATGTTAGTATCAAACATTATGTTCATAACTGAAAACATAGAAAGTTAATAATAGCAGTGATATTTATCCGTGCAACACGTATTCATACACACACATACGAACGAACATACCCTGTACTGTGTTCCACTCACAGTTTGACATTTGCTGTCATTATCTCCTGACTATAAAAACCAATGAAAATTTTGCAATTTACTAGGTCAGCCAAAAATTCTTGACACTAATACCCTTACCGATTTTATTGCTTTTTTTTTAATGTATTCATCATGGTTACCTAATATATGAATCAGAGATTCGTGAAGTTTGTGCGGCTGAGTTATGGAACTTTTAATTTTTGCCTCTGAAATGCTCCTCAACGAGCGAGTGCAGTTCAACTTTCAGGTTGAATCGCCTGATTCACAACTGTTCAGTGAACCTGTCAATGAGCATTAGTATTAGAGTACCAGACCTACCAAAGATAAAACATTGCTTCAGATCCGGAAGAAGTCTTCACAGTAATCCTCTTGATCGTGCTCACGTCACACGGTTCGGTTTTGCTCATTTTTTCACCGTTTTTTTTTCAAAATCTTAATCATTGATAGGGAAGCTAATCACACTGCTAGATTCGGCAAACATTACCGATGAGAAAAGACGATAGAGAGTGAATTAGCAACTTGCCTTCGGTTGCGCAGATGTTTGAAAAGATTCGAGCGCATATTGTATATTGATCGAATCGAATTGGCCTATTAAAGAGATTCGTTGTTCGCCATTCAAATCGTTCCAAAACCGGGCCAAATGTGCTTGTTCAATGCCGAAATGCAATTCAGCTTCTGCACGTGTACGTTTACACCAATCAATTGACTGCTCAATATCCATCATCCACAACTTCTGAGGATGACCACTTCAGCTAGAAATTAATACGAATGACCAGCTAGAATGCTAAAAAATTTCATTCGTTCAAGGATAACTGTAATGAAAATTACCCGTTTCTGACTGTTGATACTCAAACACCTCAAATGTGGGTATTTAAACCAAAACAATAATACACGAATTCATAAATTCATCAACGCATTCAGACAGGATCGAATCAACAAATGACATGATACCACGATGCTATGACAGAGCATAATTAATGATAGAGATAACCGAGTAATGATAATGATTATAGGAGTGATAATAGATATAATAAGAATTACAATAATAATATCAGTCAATTAACCAAATTAATCAATCAGTCAATCATTATATCATCCTTATTATAATTTTTTTAAAACAATAATAATGATAATGATAATACTAATAATAATAATAATAATAGTAATAATAATAATAATAATAATAATAATAATAATAATAATAATAGCCATAGTAATCACTCAGTTAAACAAGTTAACTAATAATCAGTCAAATGATCCATATCCTTATGCAATCATAATAATAAGAACAATGAGTCAACTAAACTCATTAATTACAATCATCTTGCATCATCCTTATTAACAGCAAGAATCAGTAATGACCAAAGCATCGGAAGACACAATAATACTTATCAATGATAATATCGATGCCTGATTCATACGTATACTGAACAGGGTATAATATAATTCTCATCAATGAGCGATTTCATTCATCATTCAACATTATCAACGCCAATCCATTTTGTCCTTATTTTCTTTGTCTAGCTACCTATCTGTTTCTTTTGGGTATTTGTTAGAATCCTCTTAGCTTATATTAGTTCGTCATAAAATATGCTTGAACAGTTATCCATTAGCTTATATTCTTCTTTATGCCAATGAAGCTTTCCTCTTTATTCACATTATCAGCTCATCTTAACAAATTCAACATCTGTTGATTTTAAACATTCCATATCGTATACATCAAATTTTAGCTAGGCGCCTTCATGTTAATCTAAATTTTATGTTCTATTATTTCTGATTCATCACTTGTACTTCCTCTTGCCACTCACCAGTCGCGACAATAACAACACCAACAAGAAGGCATCTATTGAATTTTCATTCGTTCATTCATTTGCTCTTCCGTTCCACCCTTCTTTTTTCTACTGTCTATTGTCATCCAACTCCTGATCATAAGAATATTTAATAAAAATTTGAGAGAGGAGCAGGGAGAAGATTTTAAGCATCACCTGAACGATGCTTACTTGGGGAGCCCAAGACAAAACAAGCTAACCTAAAACAATAGAATAATTAATTTCAATTTAAAAACACCAAAATACAACAAATAAACAGATACACACGCACTCACACATTAACAATAGTAGTGATTCTTGAATCAGTGTACGACTAATAAGGGGGAGCAATAGGGAATGCTTTTAACATTTCTACAGTTGAATTTAATCGTCGTATAGCAATAATAACCTCATTTAAACTCTTCATTATTAAAGAACGTAACTGAGCTCTTGATTGACAGTTGACCAAATATAGTGATAATTGATCATTAATGTAAGGACCGACTGTGATCAAATAATACGACAAAAAGCAAACACTTATTACGACACCAAAAAACATTTTGCACTATGGTCACTCATTTCGGTATATGGCAAATAAAAACGCTGCAATCTAAATTAATAAATGCCCTGATAGTCTCAATCATATCAGTACAATAATAGTAATTAGTAATAATAATGACAATTAGTTAAATGAAATAATAAAGCAAAGAACTCTGCAGATCATAAAAAATGTAACATAATGGTGCGCTATGCGATAATGATTAAAATAGTGCTGATGTGAAAGCAACGAAATATAATGGTAGAAGCTTTCTAAAATTATGTTATACAACAATAGCACGTCAGCACATCACTGCCACGTTCCGCAGATGTACACAGCACTTTCACCGTACCATTAATACTGCCAAGCGATTATGTCAATTTAATCTATATTTACATAAATAAGTTTCATGTTATTGTGCTTATATCAGACAATCTAATTGCATATCAAGATATTATAAATTCAGTTGAGGAATGAGATAGGTTGAAAGCGACTAATACAGAAAAAGAAAAGTACTTCATTAGAATTTTATGAATGGGGAGATACGATGGAGGAGATAAAAGAGCTAACAGATGAGAACATTCCGTAAAATAATGCTAAAATTAACACAGAGGAGAGGGCGTTATGTTTGGATTACAATTAACATTGCAAATTTATTAAATTAACATAACTATGATAAAATGAGTAAATTTACTCAAAATGATTGCTGTTTAATAATAAGTTTTTTTGAAAATGAGTACATAAAAATGATTATTGTTTGAAATAATTCAGTGATTCTGTTTAATTAGATTGCTCAGCATAATCATTCGTTTAATTCCATTACTGAGGTATTTTTCCGCAGATTATGAAGATAAGTCTATGAACACATTTAATAATCTTTTTTATTGTTGTTATTATCGTTGCGATTATTATTATTATTATTATTATTATTATTCATAGGATTGTTTTTGTTGGATGTCGTATGAGACAGTTTGACGGTGATCATGATATATGATCAGATATTTTGATTGCTATTGATATTGTAGGTTCAACTAGTGTAGGACGGGGAATTTAGAGGATTCCTTCCCAAAAATCCCCGATTTTCCTCGTCCTCAACTTTTCTTCCGTCCTCGCACCACACTGGGTTCAACTACCCAAATTTCAGACTGTGCACAAAGAATTAACAGCCAAACTCTTCACAAACAATAACAACAAATGCTATACTTACTAAATAACTATTGACTTCAAACAAGACGTTAACAAAAAGTTCACACATTAGAAAAATACAACGAGTTCAATGAGTTTTAAAATAACAAGAGAACCGTCAAATTTGACGTTTGATCATAGTAACCTAAGTTTAGGCCCTGTTGCATTGACTCATTTTCTCAACCTGAAACCTAAGCTTAGTTATAGGTTTATATCTAGATTGCACTGTTTTGACTAATTTCTCGCAATCAAACAACTGATTATTAAAATGTCGACTAATTTTAGAATTAACGATGATGCTATCAATTCGCTGAAACGACGTTCAAGATTGAATAAATCTCGTTTTGCTTATTTGAGGTCATATGACTATCGAATGCTTTTGTCATGGAATACTGCTGTTGAACAATCATAGTTTTTTATTGCTACTTTATTTGATTCATTCAATAAAACCAAAGAATACATTTTTGGTGGAGCATTCGTCACAAAACAAAATATACAGCCAACTGCTTTTGACGGCGAACAATCGCATCGTATTTATATGAGACGTAAAGAGTCAATCACATCAATTATTAAATGCCAATCCAATTTATTGCACAAACATACTTACAACGAGACAATGCGTATAATAAGTCGATCTTCAAATTGACCCATTGATTCCAGAAAGCGTTTCGTTCCGATCACTGTAAACCGCAACTGAAAAACAACAACAGTAAGCAAATAAATAAACAAGCAACAAAATAAAATAGATACGTAATAGCAAAAAAACAATTAATTCATTATGTCGTCAAAATTCCAGTACTAACTGTTGAAAACACAACAAAATAGATGAGAACCGTCGGCGCCATGAATATGAGTGCACTCAAAAACAGTGTCGCGATAAAGAGCTGTCTTGAATCCAATTGCACTGAATCCACTCTTTGTCTCAACGGATTATATTTACGACCTCGAAAAACCCGCCATAACGATGCAATAGTATAATAAAATAACATCGCTAATCTAAATTTAGCATTAAAACATCTTAATAATAATAATAACCATAGGAACTTTATAAAAAAATGGAAATGCATTCTTTACGTTTTCCTTGCAAGAACAATAACAATAATAACAACAAAAACACCAAAAAAACCTACATATTATAAAATTATTATGTGCACGGATCTGTTGAATGAGATGATAAGACTTCGCAACAACAAAAAATAACAACATTTAATTTCAAACAACAAAACAATTATAACAGAATAATGAATAAGCACATAAGAGAATAAATAATTATAAATTGAATGTTTAGCGAGCACGTTTCACTCGATAATACAAACCAATGAAGCCAATCGTATAATATGAAATAATGTACGCAAGTAACAGTGCTAAATCCAACACAAAATTATCTTTACTAAAACTGAATTCTGCGAGAATACTATTCGCTAAGTTACAATCACCTAAATAGCATCCAGCACCAGCCACATCACTCCACTGATTTATTGCAAATGCTTCAAAACCACATCTGAAAATACAGCAAAAGCTAATAATAATAATAACAATACCAACAACAACGATAATAACAATAATGAAAGCAATAGTAATAAAAATACATATTTACCTAAACCAACTTAAATATTGTACCCAGGATATATATATAGGTAACTCGCCAACATTGGCAAACAGACCTCCAGTAAGTGATAACAATGTTAACATTGGACCAGCTACTGAAACCGCTATTGGAAATGAAGGACAAATTGAACTGAAATGAACGTTAAACGATATTTTTGATGACGAATAATAATCATTAATAATAATTATACAATCCGCTACCTTAGCATAACACCAAATGCTGCAGCTGACTGCTCAATGAGAAGGCCAATAAGAACAGCTAAAAAAACGTGTCCAACGCTCGACTGCAATCCAATCATCCAATAGCTAATTAATAGCAGGAGAACACCTTTAACAATTCATTTGTCTTATTACTATTGTAATTGATATCGTATGAATACAATTTATAAAGAAGCAATTAATGAAGCATCCTACCGTCGATAGTGAACAAAGGAAGGTATGAGAGGCATCTGGAGAAGTAATACGGAGCAATTCCATACATTCCATCGTGGTATTCTCGTGCTAATAACGGAAAATCCGCCGGCAAAAAGTTCAGAACACCATACAATGTACCATATGTGAATTCACAAACCAGAAAAAATAATGCACCATTTATATTCGTTATACCAACCTTGAATCGATTAATAACGATTACAAAATGCTCGTAATCAGTTATAATAATAATGACAACAACTATAGATACTGGCATATAATAATGATACATACGAATAATCATATATTCGTCATTGCCACTATCATCACAACAACAACAATAATAATATTACCATAATAATATAATAATAATAATATAATGATAGTAATATTATAATATAATGATAACAAAAATAATAATAACAATGATTAATAATAATAGTAATAATACTACGGTCATCACTATTATCTAACCCATCTCTACAAAATTTGTGTGGTTGCAAAAGCTCCCAAAACTCTTTTAAATAAACGCAATTTAATTCGGGTATCGATTGCATCACATGCGAAATATTGCTATTGACTGCACTATAAAGGGGACATGCTACTGGTAAGACACGTAATTCGCAAGTAAACGACATGAGCACTTGTAATTCATGATTCTGTCTCGCACTTCATTTAATACTTTTTGGTGCTGATGTTGCGCATTCATTTAAAACTGCTGTTCATGTTGAGTTTTAATGATCATGTTAAAGGCTCTCTGTGCAATCAATCGATTTAGATTTATCAACTCAGCTATACTAAACTCATTAATATTCTGAACAGGAATTTGGCAGGCTATTACAACTGATCAAATACGAAACTCACTCTCTACAACTAACTATCATATCCGTCAAGAGCGAGCAACTTTTATGTGACTAGCGTTTATCTTTTTTTTCAGTGGCCTCTAAACGAAAGGGAAGAGACTGATCGGTTAGCGATTTATAAAAATTAGTGGCAAGTCCCATCTTATGTTCGTCGGGGAGCAGTTTTTCGGACGGGGGTTCCTGCGGGGAGAAAACTGGATGGGGGACAGAAGGACAGGGAGGGGGGCGCGGTTCCCCGCAAAAAAATCGGGGAGCAAGTTGCGCGGGAGGGAACTCGTCGGGGAACGATCGCTCCCCGTGTTCCCCGACGGGAAAGACAGGGAGCATTTCAGCTCAATCTTCTAATAGAGTTTCAATTTCTTAAAGATTTTTCTTCTTTTTTTTTAAAGTTTTTTTGAAAATTCCGTTTCAGCTTATTAAATAGAATTTTCCCTCCCGATGTGCACCTTTGGGAGTGCAATGAAATCGTTTATCAATGATAATGCGCTCACGACCACAGCTTTAAATAATATGTTGCTACCATTCAAAAACCTCACAATAAATTGGTTTTATTTTATTCACATCTCTATCTTATCAGTTTTATCCTATCTTATTATCTCCAATATCGTATCACTTTCACAGTAACTCACGCCACCAATAATCCAATACCTCAATAATAATCAACGAAAACGTCGTCAACATAGGACGAAGTGAGAATTTTTGAATTGTAATTAAAAATTAGTGAATAGAGCCACACACCCGTTGATTATTAGTGCGTAACGTCTGCAAATATAACAGGCCAAGAAACAGACCAATAACAATTTTTTGTGATATCTTCGCACGTGCCAACGATGGATTACGCAGATTGTCCAGAAATGAACGGTTCAATAAAGCGCTCAACTGAAAATGCTTTGATTATGTACCATGAACAGATCAGAGTTGCAGCCGATCGAATAAAAAATAAATAAATACCTCGCCGTTCGATGAAAAACGACGTAATAAAAGAACACACTGAAGGCAAAATGAGATGAGCCAACCATTTACATACAGACACGTCACAAAGAAGATAATAGATGACATATAAAATCTTTACATTACTATCCGAAAGAATGTAAAAAGTCACTGGGGACGAATAAACAGAAGAAAGGAAGATCTGTTGGTTTAGAAGATCGGGAAATATGGCTTAAGATGGGAGAATTTGAAAACGAATTCTGCGAAACGTCAATTATCACGTTAAATCAATGGGAGAAGACGAGGATAAGAACGACTTAAAAATATTCATCATGATCATTAAAATAGTTGTTTTTGGTGTAGTAGAAACCTGCATCTGAAGTGATGCCTTCTTATGGGCTATCGGATAATCTCCGATTGTTTCTGAATCTTTCAATTCAGAATTAATTTCATCCTGGAGTGTTGAATCGGTAAAAGTTGCACAGATCTGTTGTATTCGCTCTTCACAAAACGTTTCTTCGTGTGGTTTTATTGCCAATGTCTTAAAATTTTTCAGTTCAACTTTAAGTTTTTAATCTTAATCTTATTATTATAGTTAACATTATCATAATCAATACTGTACTTGACAATGGCAGGCAGTCAAACAGCTCAAAATCCCTCGAAATGATGACAGGACTTCCGGAATTCCAGACATCCATAAAAATAGGTTCAGTGGGTACGGATCGCTAATTACCGGAAGTTTCAAAGATCTGCCGACTGCCGAATGAAATGATAAAGATCTGACGGTGAAAGCTACTGACATGTTCAAGAGCTGTTCGATCGTCGGTAATTGACGATTGTATAGTTTTTCAAAACGAGATCAGTCGATTGTAATCGTGAAGATTATGAGCAATCACTAACTTCAATAATCATATCAGCTGGATTATAATCATCTCTACAACGATAGCCACATTGCTCAAAGAATGCTAATGCTTTTCCGGGTGAACCAATAAAGGCAGTACGACCACAGGCCAAGAATAACACGCGATCGAATAAATGAAACAGCTCTGATGCGGGTTGGTGAATCGTACAAAATATCGTACGACCTGAATGCGCTAACTTTGACAGTACCTTAATTTCATTACACCGTTATTATCATAAGTGCAGTAAAATGACAGTTAAAAAACATCAACGACATACCTTAACAACACTCTCAGCCATAAACGAATCAAGTCCTGTGGTTGGCTCATCACAGAATAATACGGCTGGATTATTCAATAGTTCACTTGCAAATGCTAGTCTTTTCGCTTCACCACCTAACCATTACAAATGATTATTATCACTAACAGATCAATGACTGACTGAATCAATAAATGAATAAACAAAACGAATGAATAAGTTACTCGCCCCACTCACCTGAAATACCCTTCTTAATTCCAGGTGCACCAATAGAAGTGTTCTGACATTTTATCAAACCCAACTGACACATTACTTGATAAACGCGTCTAGAACGTTTCTCAGACGTGAATTCAGATGGTAATCGCAATTTTGCTTGTAGATTCAAATGTTCTCTTACGGTTAGCGTTGACACGAATAGTTCATCCTTAAATATTCTGATTCATATTTGGAGTTTGCGTTGACATCCTTATATTATATACCTGTTGAACGTAACCGCTCACTGATGTGATACGTTCGCCAAGTTCACGACCATTAACAGTTACATGCCCCTCAACAGTTAGACCTTTCAGGTTTCTAACCATCAAAGTATTCAACAATGTCGTCTTACCAGCGCCGCTAAAACTTTGTAATTGTATTGATACTTATAGTAGTAATAATAATAACAATAACAACAGTAATAATAATAACAGCGATACTAACAATAAAATAAATCAACCGATAAAGTATGAAAATAAAAATTGACCTGGCTCCCATAAGTGCAGTTAAATGACCACATTTCGCAACACCACTGACATTATCCAATATGAATCGATTACTATTACTATTTTTATTACTCTTATTAATCGTCACACAAATATTCTGCCATGCCAAAGTGACTGGTTTAAAAGATCCAAGTTCAGTGAGTACCGATGTAATTGTGGTACCACCATAATCGGCTGTTAGAGTTGTGTTTGAAGAAGTTGATGACGATATATTCGAATAATTTTCACCATATCTCTTTTTTGCCAATAAACTCGTACGTTCATCCGCACTGTCATTACCATTATGTGACGATAGTGCCATTTCGTCTCTATTATTTCATTCAACTATCTATTATGAATATGATTACAAATAATCGTATACATCTACGCTCCACTAGAATTTCTGTTAAACTATCACTCAACTGAAACGATTTTCACTGTTTTAAAGTATGCTCATTCCGGAAACCATCTTTCGGCAATCCAAAAATCTCAACGACAATGTACACTGTCTATCATAAAGTTGCACTGTTGTCATTACATCAATAAATGCGAAGGCGTTAAACGATTGGCATCATAAAATTAACAATGAAAAAACGAATAAAAGAACAACTTATATCACCACTGTTCAATAGGTAACATTAGTAATATCATGTATATGAATACAACAATAAATAATCCATTACATTATACACTCTGATACTACATTACAATCCAGGAATAATGTAGATGAGAGACGAAACAGCACATAAATAGCAACTGATGTGCTTGAGAATAGTGTAACGACATGCGAACGCTAAATGTTATCAACACTGTTCGAGGTCAACCCTGTGAAATTGATAAGAAAATAAGGCTGATGACAACAACAATTTAAGGTAGTATCATTCTTTTAGATAAGAATCGAGCAATCAAAATAACAATCAAAACAATTGCAACAATCATATCACTTATAAATCATGAAAATAATCCTAAAGATAGTATGATAATAACAATGGTAATGATAATAATGAGAGCATCAACAATAACAATAATACGAGTACTGATATAATAACAAGAGCATCAATTAAACCAGCAATAAAAAAAACAAATAAATAATATTTAAAAACAACAATAATGATAACAACACCTCACTATAGTATTGACCATTGATAAGAATGTTAATATAAGTACACATGTTATCGAATGCATTTCCATTTCAAAACACACCGTTCAGTGACAAAACAAAAATGTCTGATAAAAGAAACAACTAACCGTGTGGAATAAACATGAAAACAAAGCATATGCACCGTAAGTAACGTAATTAAGTCCGAGACAGCAGCTAGAAACATTGATAATCCGACAATACACGAAAACGCTAGAACTGTTGGCCATAACCACGCACTTAGTACCGATAAATAGGCTGAAAACAACCTGATTGACATCGACAATGGACCATCAAAATGATCAACAAGATAGAGTGAAAGAGTGAAGAGCACCAACGCTTTGAGATTATGCAAGTTTTCAATGGCTTTCATAAATTATCACTAAATTATCAATCATTATCATGAATTTGTCACTAGATTATCAATCGCTATTATGAAATTACCAACAGATTATCAATCATTATCATGAAGCTTTCATTAGATTACTCAAAAGCAACAAAGTGAATGGTTAAAAGAAGGTCATCATACAAACGTGGAATTGTTAAAACAAACACTTTCAATCGATTAAATATGTATGTATGATGAAAGCCAAAAAAAAATCACAAACTTCGCCATAAATAAATGTGATACAAAAAGAAATTTGACAGTGCACTATTGAGTGGATAGTTCAATTTGAGTCCGGCTGGATAAAGTGATAACCATGCAATTAGCTGAAATTCGTTCAGTGAAACTGTTGATCGAAACTGATTGAATTGATGAATTCGGAACCGATTGATAAATGAATTCATGTTAGACAAATACGGATTGACTGATTAAAATAATGCAAATATCTCATCAACAATTTACAATCGTAATGCGCATATTTAAAAGAATAATATCAATAACAAACTTCTTTTATAGTGACCAACGTAAAGGATAATATTGAAAATATATCCGGTGGAAAGAGATCAAATGCTGTCAGTAAATACCAGGTGAGTATGCCAAGTGCTGAGTCTAACAGCTGACGACGAATTCTTTAACAAAAATTTTATTGAAGTTTCAACGATAAAATCTTAGATTTTTTGGTGAATAAACTATGAGAAATTAGCTGAACCTGTAGGGCGGTGTGCATTTTTCATTGATTCTTGATAGAATAGCAGAATGTCTAATACATAATTTTACGTATTCATCCATATTGATAACAATATTATTATTATTTCACATTATCAATTAACAGAATGACGAGCGATTACTTAGTTAACCTGGAAAGAATTTACAATCTTTTAACAAATAATCCTTTTTTTCTAGGTATCCAAATTCCTTCATGAAATTCTTGATTCTTCATCGCGCAGCATATTCTCTTCTCAGATTTCCTAATCCCCTTTCAAACAATCTCATCCCTTCTTCAGCTTCTCAATCCTTACTCCTTCGACGGTCGCCGATATTCACAACAGAGGAGTGTTCAGCTGTGGTTTGGAACAAGAGTACGGTTTTCGAGATAACAGTATTGATAACTGAAGTTTATTTGATGGTGATTTTGGTGCGTCACGAAGACGTGACTGACGAGGAGCCATACAAAACACTTCCTGCGATCATTTTTGGTGATTTGATTATTCACTTAATCGACAATATACTATTGCTGATTCTTCTGTTTTGAGTTGCACAGCAGCAAAAATTCGAAGGGTTGCGATAAGGAGACAACATCCTTAAACTTGCCCAGTTACCCTCACTCTTTTCTGGCCTCCCTAATCCCTCCTGCAGCACTCTCATTGCTTTCTGCACTTTCTAAACCCTTTCCAAACACACCAATCTCACTCCGGACAGCTTCATTGCTCTCACGGCTTCCCAAATCCTACCCGATCATCCCATTCATTCTTGGATTCCTTAATCCCTCCCGGGAAGCCGTATTACTCAGCATTACTTTGTTTTCAGGTATCCATTCATGCTATGAATTTCGCGAAGCAACATCCGAAAAATGTCAAAGCCTTGGGTTAATTCGATGAAAAGAAATTAATGCGTCACTAATAAGCGCATTGAATACCAGAAACGAGAAGTCAGGCTAAGGTCTCAGTTCCTGTGAGCGGAGGGCGAGAAAACGGAGCTCTTTCCTCTCGCAATTGATGCACGAGTGCCGGCAGCTTCTGCTATGATTTTTTCCTAGAACTTATACAACTCCTTCTAAGTCTAAGACTCAGCTTAATCCGAATCGATTGGCTAAACTCAGCTGGCTGAGTTAGCTGATAAGATGACTCAATTTTTACTTGTTGTCCATGCATTGTCCTCATATGTGATTTCTTCGCGTTTATTATATTTTTCACAAACAAATCAATCATTTCCTAAGTGCAACATGTGATCAGTTTGTTCGTTACAGTGGTGCTGGGTTGATGAGTCTAGTAAATCCCAAACGTTACACCACTACTCTTATAACAAAAGAAAAACTGAAAACTAGTGGACTTTTTTGGCAAGGAATAACTCAATATTTGTTACACTCTGAAATTCAACTTTGTTAGATTGCAACAAATACCATGCGACCTTCGAACATTGAAAGATTCATCAATTAGCTTTTGAATAAACGAGCAACACCTTTTTCATCTCATTGTCATCGTTTTGTGTTTCATTTTCATCGCATTTGTTGTCATAAACTTCAATAATTTACGATAATATAATCGACTATCGGAATATATTAATCAAAAACGAAAAAGTGATCAATTATGTATTAATAATACAAAACAAAAGACACATAATCAAGGTATAAGTGTCCACTGAACAATCAACAACATCTTCTTTTGTTTAATAATTGCTATTCGACCAATCAATCCAACGAATCAATAGTTTTTTACTAACAAAACAAACAATCAGTAAACATTAAAATAATCAAACCAACAAACTGCTAAGCAATGTAAATGAACGCAATCGACACAGCAAGACAACAAAATTTGTGAACAACGTGGACAATTATCATTGATTTCAGAATTATTATCAATAATAATCAACAAAATATCAAAGTACTACTACACCTATAATGATACTACGGCAGCATCCAAATAACAATTCTTATCTGCATGTACTGACAACTGAATGAAACCCGTTCGACAGTAACCAGCATAATAAAGAGAAGAATAACAATAGATACGATTTGGCTTCAATTAACCAATTAGAATATTGGACCGAAATTCCAGTTTACCCAATAGTCAAACTTACTCGTAATATAAACCTATACCACAGATTTCTTCTTTACAATAGTGACTATTGTGTGATGACTGGCATCAATATCCACAGGTAATTAATATTCATAATCCTACATTAATTAATAGCAACACTAATAATAATTATTGTAATAACAATGCAACAATAATAACAAAACACTCAGTGCCTTTGAACGAAAAATTATCAAACTACCGAATTAAACAACTGATTAAAATGGTCGATAGTCATATGATATTACTCATACCAGCAATAGCCTTGATAACTAAAAACCGCAACAATAATAGTGGTAAATAACATAGGCGAAATTAGTAAAATATATTCAATGTGTTATTCATTATTTTAAAAAAACTTTATTCTCAAAATTAATTTGGCAGCCACTGTCCAGTAGTTCATTTCAATTGTCTCAAATTGAATCGATTGCTGTTCATCATAAAACTGTTCAGTTTGTTGTTTTGCATTAATATTCATTCAGTCAGCTTAATTTCTACAGTTTTCCAGCAGCCTTAAGCTTCAGTTTCAACGATTCGGGCATTTCTGGTGGTGGTGGACGGGGCAATTTGAAGATCACTTTGACTGAATCATAGATAAACCATTGTGCGGCGGTCAACGTACCAATCATTATGATACGTGGGAAGAGACCCTTCCATAGACCTGAAACATTGCAATTTTTAATGAACAATCAATTGATTCACGAACCATCACATGGTACTTAAGCTTTGCATCTTTAATGTATTGTAATTTTGATTTACCCATGAAGCCGAGCTTCTTTGCGACTTGCATTGAAGTTGAGCCAGAGTCCTGATTGAGTTTCGAGACGATGGTATCGGCCGGATGCGAGACGATAGCACAGAATATTCCAGCAATGTAACCCGCAATGAATGTCACCACCAACTGTTCGGGTTTCGAGCACTGTGAACGTGGTTTCGGTACGACGTATTTGTACAACGCCTCAACGGTTCGTTCGAAGCACGCAAACTTCATCATCGTGTATGGAATCTGTCGAAGCCACAATGGAGGTAAACCTGCAGAAATGAAGCAATGCTGAATAACTGATTTGCTTTCACTAGACCGTATATATATATATATATATATATATATATATATATATATATATATATATATATATATATATATGGAAACAACGATTCAGAAGTGAGCATATATACACATGCATAAAGATCGACCTTTGTAGAATCCCATGATGCCCTCAGTGCGCCATATCATTGGAAAACATCCTCTCAACGTTGGTGGTGCACCAGGTTGCGTTTGAATTCGAACCTTAGTTGCTTCCATTGGTGCAAGCATAATATCGGCGAAGAATTCAGCTGATGCAGATGCAGCCAAATACAACGTTGTTCTCCATTGATAGGAAATTTCCTTAAGATGCAAAATCGGATAAGATAAACACAGCAGTACACTTCATACCCCATAGCACTGTAATATGAACAGAACAAAACACGAATGAAATGAAGCGTATAAACATGCATCATCAAGCAATCAATTACTTACTTCACCAAGAAGTTCCGAATAGAAGAGTTTGAAAACCTCGTAGAAACCGAACTTGCCCAAACCTTGCATTGAATAGCCGTAGAATGTTGGTGCCCATCCTTTAGAAAGAGCAGTGAATCCTTCTTCTTTAATTGTTGTTTTGAATCCACTTATGATACCCTTATATTTAACTGGATCGACCTGAAGTCGAGTAGATGTTAATATTGATGCTAATGAATTAGTAAAATTGAGAGTGCAAAAACAAACGAAGAAATAACGTTCATCACAGCTAACCTGAATACGACATTTGACGAGATCAAGTGGTACAATTGACGTATGTGTGGTACCACATGAGATAATACCACCAAGACCACAATATGCAAAGAACTGCAACGATCCATATGGCACTTCACCAGGTGCAGCTGAACAAAACAACACAATCAATCGCTTCTTTCATTCAGAAAATAAATGTCTCACTGAAAGATACTATAGACGCTCTCTCACTGTTCTCTTTGAGCTCAATCTTTAAAATTTCCCAATGAAAATGTCCTAAATGAGAGCTGGAGGGTACTTCTAGAGCAATCCAGATCATAGATGTTTTCTTAACCTTCAGATATTACCAGAAAATCGCTCGCTCATTGAATGACAGGCAGGAGCATAGGCGCGACTAAAATTGCTAGCTAAAAACAGTGCTATGCAGAACCTCCCTAATTCGCTTGACAGTACTGAGACCAGGCTGCGTATGAACACATTTCATTACACCTACTATGAAAAGAAGTTACGAAACGAAATAACAAACGCTACGTTTATTTAGAGCTATTAAGAAAAGAAAAATGAGGAATAAGAATGTAGGTGTTGATTCACATGCTGACATATAAACTAAGATCAAGAACGAACTAAACGACCTTGAATGAGTTTTGTAGCAATGGTACTACTTACAAGATGGTATGATGCTTTCATCAAATATTGAGAAGTATCCCAACTGTAGAGGAACTGTGCAATACCATCATAAAGCAGTGCAACAACATGAAAATACATAAAAATCCACATGCATACGATTACAATTACACCCGACCATGATGAGATTTGTCGACGATAGCGTTGCAATCGCATGCTACATCGATAATCAAACCAATTCTTCGCTCGTAACAATAGAAACGGTTGTTTTGACAACGTTTCTGAGGTCATCGCATATCCCTTAGACACAACGTATATCACGTTGTTATTTTAAAAGCAACGACAACAGACATCAACTAATCGAAGAACCTTGTTCGCAACCAACAAGCAATACGATTTAACTTTTGATGCCGCTGCTATCTGT
Source organism: Anisakis pegreffii (assembly GCA_035041965.1). Classification (NCBI taxonomy): domain Eukaryota; kingdom Metazoa; phylum Nematoda; class Chromadorea; order Rhabditida; family Anisakidae; genus Anisakis; species Anisakis pegreffii. The sequence continues at coordinate 5,890 of JAPYMA010000650.1, read as the reverse complement.
TTGTCCTTTCTTCAGACCTTAACAAGTACATCCGCATCATCTATATTCATGCCAGTATCTCGTGAAAACAAACAAAAGCGTCGTACACTTAGGCTCGGATAAAGCAACAACACAATACTACACGATGATCACTATTCACTCACTGATCACTATCAAATCCAATAATCTCTTAGCATAACATAAGATAACACAAAAAAGTGCCCATGAATACATCCCTTTTACATTTAGATGCTGCAATTGATTCAGTTTTTCACACTATCGTCATAATTCAATACCTGTGATGCCTTTCCCAAGAATAAATTATTACAAAAAACTCTAGCAAAATTTGGTTACCCATCAAACACGAAAAAAGTCAATCAGATAGATAAATGCGATGTCGTGTCTTGCCACAAAACTATCCTTCTCGCGTTTTCGCAAGACAAAGCAAATATTTCTACACCTTTCTTGCAACGAAACGAAGAAACGGATAATGAACTAGCATAACTGTTGAAAATAATATCAAACAACGCGAACAACCACTAAATAGAAACAAACCGTACTTGCATGTTGATTATGTCATATGTAAGTACTCAAAAAGAGCTGATCAAGTCAGCCTACTCTACCAAATTCTACGATTAGCTCTCACTTGCAATTCATAATCTAATGTAACACAGATACAGCATACGAACAAGGAGCGTCATGTATATACTACACGTCTGTAATAATGTGCACATGAACAATGCAGATGAAAGGCAACGGTAGATAAACGTGTGACGACAACGTGGCAATAACAACGACAATTGTCAAAATGTATAAGATTAGAATAGAAACATGATGGGGTGGAGAAGAAGACGAGACCTATGTAGTGTGTGCCACGTTTTCAAACAACATGATACAACTGTGACAGACTTAAAGTGAAAATTTAGCGGTATTCATAATCACACTTCTTTAGGATAGTTCAAAACCTAATGATCTCGCATCACGTTACTTTATGCAGATTGAAAGCAGCGAGCTGTTCTACTGCTTTGCATTCAGTGGACTTGAGATAACTAAACATAAGTTGATTTGTTAACTTATGAAAATTAATCGATCGCTTATGTACAAAAATGAACGAATGCTTGAATATAATCACTTTGAATAGCTTCATATCACTCTGAATCCAAAATATTTTGAAGGCAATGATGTCAATTAGGTCAAAAAAGATTTCGGGTACCGAAGACCACCCATGAAAAATATACGCTTTGGAAGAGCGCGATAATCTGTCGCTTCGAATGACCTTGAGGTGGATAGATATGCGTGCATATCAGCAGCAATCAACAATGAATGTAGACTGTTTCGTTTGCGTCTATTGCGTTGAAGCAGCACAGAAAACGGTTCTAAATGTGCACAAGTAGAGTGAGATAAGGAGAGAAAGACGACTGACGTGAATAAAAACGACTGTTCTGAAAGTGCACGCTGGGTTTGTTATCTGCGAGTGTAAGATGAATGATGATGCAACAATGTTTCGTAAACGTTCACACCATCATTATGCTACGGTATACTGATGAAACCTCGAAATAAATTATTCCATGTAGAATGTTTCATGTGCATGTCAATTTTCCATGAAGACTGAACCAAATTGCGTTCATTCGTATTAGTGACGATTTAAAACGTGCATTCAATGACTCAAAAAACAAGTGCATCATTCGACCACATAATAAATGGCTCTGAAGTAACTTCATCATGCATCGACTCCACTTTCTGCACTTGCATCTCGCCATACGCACTGTTAGCACAGTCACCTGCTTCTCTCTCAGCACTGGGCGATAATCAATTGAAACACTCTTATTAACCGAACTGAGGTCATGAAAATGCAACACACAGTGCATGAAACGGATCTGCCGTAGGCTTCAAATAAAATTAATATGTAAGTGTATCAAGAAAAGGTTCCGAGAAAAAGTATGTTGTATGCGACCAATGAGGTATAACTTCCTAGCCGAGCTGTTATAACAGAACGTTTTTTTAGAGTTCACTTATCGAATATTTCTGTTGAGAGAGATGAAAGTTCAACTGACGATATGAATTATAATTCTATGATAAATTGAGTGGAGATCATGGCGGCAGCATTTAGAGAAATGCAAATCATAATCAGGAAATTTCATGCGACTTCCTCTCTGTTACTGTAAATGATCTCAAACTTTCGCTCAAAATGACTACTCATTTTGCAGCAATAATTTAATGGTATATCAACAACAAAAGATATGATTACCAGTTGAGGTGTACTGCACAAAATCGATAAAGTGCCAACTGCTAGAATATTATTGCGTGTAGTGCATACAGAAGACAGCTGGTGAACAGACTTGCAGAAAGATGTTTATTTTACAAGGAACGACAGACTTTTCAGTGAAAATAAATTTTCGAATGAGAAGAGAATACTGTAAGCGCTGAAAACAGAAGAAACGAGCAAAATTGGCACTCACATTGATAACGGCATTCTCCCTTGCGGACGAGTGGCATTCCAAATGGACTGCGTTTAGCAGCTTCTGAGAATTGACTCAGTATACCCATTGTGTGCTCGAAAACGATTACCTGAAATTTTGGACCTGCTGCGGATATCGGTACGGCCTGGCACGAAATTCAAATAGCCTCCCTCGGCTTTTCAAGGGCCGAATAGAGCGCACGAGACACCACAGGAACCGTGGCGCTTTACGGAAACAACGTCCCTATCTCCGGCTGAACCGATTCCAGGGAGTCCGTTCCTTAACTAGAAAAGAGAACTCTAGCTCGGGCTCTATTCAGCGTCACCGAGTTCGTTTGCGTTGCCGCGCTAAACACTCGCAATGAGCGCTTATCTCCGTGTCCAGGTACGGGAATATTAACCCGTTTCCCTTTCGATAAACGAGATGGATTTGAACTCCGTCTCTCGATAACACAAGGCATTAGCCAGTATCTTAGGGCCGACTGACCCACATTCAACTGCTGTTCACGTGGAACCCTTCTCCACTTCAGTCTTCAAGGATCTCACTTGAATATTTGCTACTACCACCAAGATCTGCACCAGTGGAAGCTCCAGCCGGGCCTACGCCCAAAGCCTTCGACGCAAACCACTGCGACCCTCTTACTCGTTGCGGCCAGGCGAATTCCTTACGGAACACACAAGCCGAGCAACGGTCGGGTATAAGTCTCCCGCTCAAGCGCCATCCATTTTCAGGGCTAGTTGATTCGGCAGGTGAGTTGTTACACACTCCTTAGCGGTTTCCGACTTCCATGGCCACCGTCCTGCTGTCTATATCAACCAACGCCTTTCATGGGGTCTCATGAGCGGGAAGTTTGGCACTTTAACCCGACGTTTGGTTCATCCCACAGCGCCAGTTCTGCTTACCAAAAATGGCCCACTTGGAGCTCACATTCAATGTCCTCGCTTCAGCAACGTCAAGCAAGCGGGACTTCATACCCATTGAAAGTTTGAGAATAGGTTGAGGTCGTTTCGTCCCCAATTCCTCTAGTCATTCGCTTTACCGAATATAACTGCTAACAATAAACTCCAGCTATCCTGGGGGAAACTTCAGAGGGAACCAGCTACTAGATGGTTCGATTAGTCTTTCGCCCCTATACCCAAGTCAGACGATCGATTTGCACGTCAGAACCGCTTCGGACTTCCACCAGAGTTTCCTCTGGCTTCATCCTGCTCAGGCATAGTTCACCATCTTTCGGGTCCCAGCGTATGCGCTCTACCTCCGCCCCATTGCAAGCAACCGGGACGGGGCTATGGTGCGCCGTATGGCTCGAAAGCCACACAGATCCCATATCAGCCGTAACAAGACAGCCTTTACTTTCATTACGCCTTTAGGTTTACCACCCAATGACTCGCGCATATGCTAGACTCCTTGGTCCGTGTTTCAAGACGGGTCGGATAGGTGGTCAACGTTCACACCGAGATGCACGTCTCAAGCGCGTCTGCACCTCATCGTACGATCATAAACCACAGGCGCTCGCATGCGATCACCCAGTAGCCACAACAGTCCGACAAAGCCGACGCACCATAGCGGAGACGTCAACCAGCAACACCCTACAAACGACATGCCTCAGTCAGTGCAGGGTTCCACGCCCGGAGGGAGTGGTCCACTACATCAACGCCAACATGCGTTCGCAAAGCTCTCGGCGCATACCGACCGCAAATACACCCATCTAACACCCAACAGCCAGCGACGGCGTTGCCCTCATCGAGGAAGTCAACAACCGCCGAACCGCTAGGCGGATCGGATGAATGCGATCGAGTTTCGTCAACTCTATCCGTTTCAATCTCGGCGGTTTCACGCCCTCTTGAACTCTCTCTTCAAAGTTCTTTGCAACTTTCCCTCACGGTACTTGTTTGCTATCGGTTTCGTGGCCATATTTAGCCTTAGATGAGGTCTACCACCAACTTTGGGCTGCGATCCCAGGCAACCCGACTCCAAGGAGCGACCAACCGATCGTCTCGCCACCCGTACAGGTCTAGCACCTTCTTTGGACTATGGCCCCGCTCAAGGGGACTTTGGGTGCACGAAACGAGCGGACAGCCGCACCTATACGCTACAATTCCAAGCGACCAGTGATCGATGGATTCAGCGCTGGGCTTTTCCCATTTCACTCGCCGTTACTATGGGAATCCTCGTTAGTTTCTTTTCCTCCGCTTAATTATATGCTTAAATTCAGCGGGTAATCACGACTGAGCTGAGGTCAAATAGTATCATTTTTGATCACATAGACGTCCGTCATTCCGTTGCCGTTTCATCAACCAGCCAACTTATCACGTATGCTGGTTGTTGCCCCTATGAAATGGCATACTTGTCACTTTTGTGACCACCAAAAGCACCTCACCTATATACTAGTATTAGTAGTATAGTAGATTCGGTGTTGACGTCTTCTTTTGTCATCACTAAGCAAGGAACCGCTCGTCATATTGTCCATGATAGAATCTGCTTAACGCTTGTGTTGCTTGCCGAATGCTTCACAGTCCAGAAAAACCGTGAAGACAGTTCACCGTAATTCGACCCTCAGCCAGACGTGCCATCGGGAATGAACCCGATAGCGCAATGTGCGTTCGAATTCTTAGTGCTCAATGTGTCTGCAATTCGCACTATTTATCGCAGCTGGCTGCGTTCTTCATCGATCCACGAACCGAGTGATCCACCGCCAAGATTTGTACATTTTCAACACATACAATGAAATAACAATGTCAAATAGACCGGTTGTGTTTTGGGTTTTGGCGGCCACCTAGCGTGGCTCATTAAGTCTGCTCGACTCTGCCTTAAGCTGCTGCTCATCAATGATGATTAGCAGCCAAAACAAAGGAACTTTCTCCGCATCTTTCATCGCAACTGACGGTCCAGGCAGAAGCTAGATACGGCGTAGACGCCAAATTGGTCACCGTTGTTCAACAAGCACACGGCCACTCGTAAGCCATTGTCTGCCTAAAAAAAGCACAGCAGACGGCTGCCACCACGTGTGTACGAGTTTCCATGTGGCTCACAACAACATGCAAATGGAAGGTATGCACGTTGGGAGACTTTTTCGTTCGTTTTGGATTCGCTCGATAATGATCCTTCCGCAGGTTCACCTACGGAAACCTTGTTACGACTTTTGCCCGGTTCAAGCCACTGCGATTAAGGCGGTTTCCACCAAAGAATCTCCACCCCGAAAGGTCTCGAAACAGCAGTCCCCGCTTTTCTCGAAACGGCTCAGTCCCGGGCAGCGACGGGCGGTGTGTACAAAGGGCAGGGACGTAATCAACGTGAGCTGATGACTCACACTTACTAGGAATTCCTCGTTCAAGGGAAATAATTGCAATTCCCGATCCCGATCACGGAGGATTTTCAAGGGGTTACCAATACCTTTCGGCAATGGTTACAGCACGCTGATTCCTCCAGTGTAGCGCGCGTGCAGCCCTGGA